>CAUYTI010098910.1:0-16691 GCA_963575145.1 Galago senegalensis | reverse complement strand
ATGGCTACAACCAAAAAATGGCCGGGTGTTGTGGTGGGCACCTGTAGTCCCAGCTACTTGACAGGCTGAGGCAGGAGACTCGCTTGAGCCCAGGAGTTGGAGGTTGCTGTGAGCGTGATGCCATGGCACTCTACCCAGGGGGATAGCTTGAGGCTCCATCTCAAAAATAAAATAAAATAAAATAAAATAAAATAAAATAAAATAAAATAAAATTTATTAGTGGGGAAAAAAAGGAAGGCCTCTTATGACAGTTGTATGAAATAACAAAAAATACCTTTTTAACAGTCCAACAGAAGAAAACAAAGGAATAGGTGTGGCCTACGGTACTCGGATACCTGAATGATGCTAGAGCCCAAGGAACCAAGCGGTAATAGCAACAGCCAAACAGTGAACGTAAACGCAGGCCTATTGAACAAGACGTTTTCCAGCCATTTCAAGTGCAGCGTTATCGCATTCCTAAATTTTCTAGCTCAAATGTAATAAATTTGAGCTTGTAGCAATCTAGCAGTTTAAGATCTTCGTAATGGTTTAGCCCACTGCTGTTTAACCGCCTGCAACTTCTGGAAAGGAAGATGTCCCGGGAAGGCACGTGGTGAGGAGGAAGTGACAAGAGGCTCCCGAGGGATAGGGGAGAGGACAGAGGGAGGATCAGTCAGGCTCCGCCCATGCAGGCCATAGGTGATTTTAATAGCTTTTGCTCAGATAATACGTGTTAAAAATATTTCACAATAGCAAGGCACAGGTACCAACCAACTGGTGGGAAGGGATGCTGGCTGTGACGCTGGAGCCCGTGCTGCAGGCAGCGCCCAGAGGCAGGCCCAGGGCTGGAGCTTGGGAGGAGGCCTGAGCTGTCACATTTGCCAGGTGGTGTGGAAATAGTTGGATATTTTAACAATCAGAATGGCAGTGCTCCTGAACTTAGCGCCCCACACGCCTTCTCCTTTGCTAACTTCTCCTTCCAGGTTTCTGGTTGCAGGAAGAAGCTCCATGGGGACAGGGCTGAGAGCGTCATGCTGCTCTTTCGCTCTAGGTACCGGGTTCTCGGAGAGCAGGGGGCGAAGCATCGCACACCAGGGAGCCCTGTCAGGACCGTCCAGGAGCCAGGCAGGTCTCAGCAGGACAGGCGTGAGCTGTGGAGCGCTTCCCACCTAGTGTGCCCGGCCACACGCTGCGGCAGCCTCATTCCCCAGCACGCAAGCCCGGGTGGCCAAGCCCGTTTGGTGAAAAGAAATCAGACGCTCAGAAGGGTTTCTCATTTCTAACACCGAAGGCGAATGCGGAAGGGTCATTTTGCAACGTTATGCTTAACCAAAACCCCTGCATAGGGCACAAGGGCTGCTGTGCTTAAAGAACACGCTGAGCCCGACCCAGTGCCCGGAGGTAGCTCAGTGGGTAGGGCTCCAGCCATACACCAGGGCTGGAGGATTCGAGCCCAGCTTGGGCCTGCTAAACAAAAAACAACTACAAGCAAAAAACAGCCAGGCTTTGTGGTGGGCACCTGTAGTCACAGCTACTCGGGAGGCTGAGGCAAGAGAATCGCGTAAGTCCAAGAGTTTGAGGTTGCTGTGAGCTGTGACACCAGAGTACTCTACAGAGGGCAACATAGTGAGACTCTGTCTCAAAAAAACAAAAAAAAAAAAAAAAAAACAAAAAAAAAAAACCCAAAACACGTTGAGCATGAATATCCCCCACCCCCAGTAGATCATTTTGCCTCTCAATTCAGAGACAACAATCACATGTATTATGACCGCTATGGGTGACTCATCCTTCTTGGAGTTATATATCATGCTGCTTTTAATGTACAGACTATTTCCTGGGCCTTGACTGCATGGGCGGAGCTGTATTTTGCTGTGGTCTCATCCTCAGTGCCCCCATTCTAAGAGCCAGCTGCCTCTGCAAAGGCCCCTTGCCCTTTATTTATTTATTTTTTTCCTGCTTCCTGCAGCAAGAGGCTTCTCAGCTGCCTCCTTTGCTGGGCCTGATGTAGCCAACATCTTGCAGATATAAAATGGAAAATGGGCTTCTCATCAGAAAAGCAGCAGCTGTTTAACACCACCAGAAAACAAAATCATCATACTTTAAAACCAGATTTAGCAGTTTGAAAGAGCTGCTAAGACAAAATTAGATGGAGACAAGAGTATGGCTTCGTAACTGACGTTGCCTCTACCAAACCCTCTAATTCATGTAAAAACAACTTTAAAGCATTAAATGGCTGAAGTTTTTTTGAGGGGAAGAGCTCTCAATGTCTCAATGCAAGCTTGAAAAGAATGCGTAGATTTATCTCATCACCCTTTTTATCAACCAATTTTAAGTAGCATTATGCCAAAACTGCTATGACATAAATTACTTACGGAAATGATACCATTTTTTTTTATCTTGATTCCTTACGCACAAATTTGGCTGGCGTGTTCCCTGTTTTGGCAATGCCTCTATACTCTCTGCTATACACTGAGTGTTTGTGTCCCCACAAAATTTATATGTTAAAAAAATTTTTTTTCTGAAGGTTTTGGCTGGGGCTAGGTTTGAACCCACCCACTACCTCCAGCATATGGGGCCAGCGCCCTACTCCTTTGAGCCACAGGCACCACCCTATATGTTGAAATCTTAATCCCCAAGGTGATGGTGTTAGGAAGTGGTATCCTTGGGAAGTGATTAGGTCAGGAAGGTGGAGCCCCCATGATAAGATTACTGCCCACCTAAAAGGGGCCCCCGAGGGCTCTCTAGCTCCCTTCCAGCTACCATGTGAGAACACAGAGAGAAGACAGCCCTTTCTGAACAAGGAACAGAACCCTACCCAGACAATGAACCTACAAAAGCCTTCATCATGGACCTTCCAGTCTCTAGAACAATGAGAAATAAATTTCTGTTGCTTAATAAGCCATCCAGTTTAGCATATTTCTGTGATAGCAGCTTGAGCACATTAACACAGCCTACCTTTTCTACTGAGAGTAGAGATTAGGGTTAGTAAGGAAATATGCTTCGTTGTGTTGACTAATAAGATAAAACTCGCATCTGCCATCTCTCTGGTTATTAATATATTTTAAGATTACTGTTTTCTTTTCTGATCTAGCTATTGGTGATTTCAGAAACATTCTATTACTGGTACAGAAGAATATTATTTCATTAACTAAAATGTTTGTCTTTTCCCCCAGCCAACAGAGGACCTCCTGTAACTTGTTTTTATTTTTGTTTTCTTTGTCTTAGACATAAGATGTTATCCAGAATGTAAGTTTGTAAAGAATATGTTCAAAACTTCAACTATTATCGAATACCTGTTTCCTAGCAATGTCTAATCCTATGCTGCTAAACATTTCCATGAATACCTTACAATTTTTTGTTGTAACTGGACTCTTTTTTCTTAATACATAAAACTAAACAATTGCATGTTTGTTTGCTTTTTTCCCTCTCCTATTGCAGAAGATGTTTCCCTCCCTCCCTCCTTCCTTTCCTTCTTTCTTTCTCTCAGGGATCAGATCGTTATCCTAAGTGAAGTATCTCAGGAATGGAAAGCCAAACACCATATGCTATCACTAATAGATGGGTACACACAGGCACAAAGAGACATAAAAGACAGAGGAAACCCAGAGAGGCGAGGGCAGGAGGGTGGGCCTGGGATACGGCCTTACCTGTTGGGTACAGTGAACACCATTCTGGTGATGGGCACACCTAATACCCTGACTTATTCATCACACAAGATATCCTTGCAACAAAGCAAAAACACTTATACCCCCTTAATTAATGTTTTGAAATAAAACCCCAAACCAAATACCCTAGTGGGGAGGCTCGTTCCATTTTACGAATGGGAGTGTGGTTCTGGAATTTACTTTATGTCCAGCATGCTGAGGCAGTGAGCCGGGAGAAAATGAACACTCCTGTCATCCGTTTTGATAGGTCGGTAATAATCCATACATCTCTTTCATATGTACAGCCATTTCAAACGGTGATCACATTTATTTCACATAAAATGGGGATTCGGTGACATAGCTGCACTTTCTTCCTTTGCCCTTTAAGATTCATGCTTCTCGCTCACTGAATCCTGTCACATTTTTAGCCTTAGATACTCCAACCTCCATTTGCTCACAGTTAATCTTAAAAAACCAAACAGCTTGCTCTAATTTACAATTCCAGACTGGTGACCTTGAGGTCACCTTTGACTTTTTGTATCTGAAATATGTCTCACCAAAGTCCTCATCACCCTGACGTCGCTTAGATTTGCCCTTTCCTTTGTTTTCTTCTTCAAGTTTACACAAGTAGCACATGAACACACAGGACAGAATTACACAAAGTAAGCAGTGAAAGGGGCCCACAGTTATTTGTATAATGAATACAGATTCTCTAGGCGGCGCCTGTAGCTCAAAGGAGTAGGGCACTGGCTCCATGTGCCAGAGGTGGCAGGTTCAAACCCAGCCCCGACCAAAAACTGGAAAAAAAAAACAGATTCTCCTCATTCCAACCCACCCTAGACCCTTTTGCAATGTTATGGTCCAGGCATGTCACCTAGAGGTAGAGTCTGCTTCCTCACCCTTGAAACGGGGCTGGCTGCTGACTTGCCGTGGCCAACAGAGTGTGGCAGACACAACGTTGCTAAGCCCAGGGTCTCGGCACCCAGCAAAAGCTTTGCTGCTTCTGCTTCTGTGGTCTTAGAATGCTGCCCTGGGGCACATGGGGGCCATGTGGAAGCCTGGGGGAGCCTCCTCCAACAGCCAATGCCAGTGGGATTCAGGGAACCAGCGGAGGAGCTATCTAGTCAACCCATGGAATCAGGGAATTTTTTTTTTTTTTTTGAGACAGAGTCTCACTCTGTTGCCCTGGGTAGAATGCCAAGGTGTTACAGTTCACAGCAACCTCAAACTCCTGGGCTCAAATGATCTTGTCTCAGCCTCCAGAGTAGCTGGGACTACAGGTGCTGGCCATGATGCCCAGCTAGTTTTTATTTATTTATTTTGTTTTGTTTTGGTTTTTGTTTTTTGCAGTTTTTGGCCAGGGCTGGGTTTGAACCCGCCACCTCTGGCATATGGGTCTGGCGCCCTATTCTGTTGAGCCACAGGTGCCGCCCCCCAGCTAGTTTTTAGAGATCAGGTTTTGCTCTGGCTTAGGCTGGTCTAGAATTTCTAAGCGCAATGCCTCCATCTCCAAGAGTGCTAGGATTACAGGCCTGAGCCACCATACTCACTAACTGAGACAACCTTCATCACCACTCTCTCTCTTTCTTTTTTTTTTTTGAGACAGAGTCTCACTATGTCACTCTTGGTAGAGTGCTGTGGCATCACAGCTCACAACAACCCCCAATTCCTGGGCTTAGGCGATTCTCTTTCCTTAGCCTCCCAAGTAGCTGAGACTACAGGCACCCACCACAACGCCTGGCTATTTTTTGTTGCAGTTTGGCCAGGGCTGGGTTGAACCCACCACTCTCAGTATATGCGCCAGTGCCCTAACCACTGAGCCACAGGCACCATCCTAAGTGGTTCTCTTGTCTCAGCCTCCCTAGTAGCTGGAACTACTATAGGCACCCACCACAACGCCCAGTCATTTTATTTATTTATTTTTTTTTAGAGACAGAGTCTTACTTTATAGCCCTTGGTAGAGTGCCCTGGTGTCATAGCTCATAGCAACCTCCAACTCCTGGGCTTAAATGATTCTCTTGCCTCAGCCTCCTCAGTAGCTGGGGCTACAGGCGCCCACCACAATGCCCAGCTATTTTTTTGTTGCAGTTTGGTGGGGGCAGGGTTTGAACCTGCCACCCTCAGTATATGGGGCCAGGGCCCTACAGGTGTGCCCCCCCCTTTTTTTCTTTTGAGACAGAGTCTCACCCTGTCATCCTCAGTAGAGTGCCGTGGTGTTACAGCTCATAGCAACCTCCAACTCCTGGTCTTAGGTGATTCTCTTGCCTCAGCCTCCTGAGTACATAGGACTAGGCGCCCACCACAACGCCTGGCTATTTTTTTTTTTTTTTTGGTTACAGCTGTCGTTGTTTGGCAGGCCGGGGCTGGATTCAAACCCGCCACCTTAGGTATATGTGGCTGGTGCCTTAGCCACTTGAGCCGCAGGCGCAGAGCTGCTTATTAATGGATATTTAGGTGATTTTCAATTTCTCATTACTATATATAGTTTTGCCATGAATATTCTCGTGCCTTCAAGATACTCTGCTCTAATCCATCCTGTCTACCAGGGCCTGGGTTCAGAGAGGGGCAGAAACAGCACAGTAGTGGGTGCCTGGGTCCCCTGGGTGGTTACTGCAGGGCTCTGGGCCTTCGTGCCTTACCTCTGAGTTCCTCCCAAGAAAACAGAGAAGCGTTTGTGTACCAGTGGTCACCACTGCTCCTCTCTCTCGTTCCTGTCCTCTTGGGCATTATGAAAGGTTTGGAGGTGACATACGAAGGAGATTTGCAAAGGAACATGGAGATGCAGGGGTACATGAGGGATGCAGGAACAGTATAGGCGCCCCAGCAGTCTTCTACATGGCATAGGCCTTTTTAAGTGGGTTTACACCATACAGCTCACCGGATTCCCTGCAGCGCTCTGTGCTATCTGGGGGTGTTTTTAGGAATTGATACGATTGGCTGAGGTGTTGTAGGAAAAGGTATGAGGGAGTGTGGGTGTCTCTGATGGGAGGAGGGTGCAAGGAATAAGCTTTGCATCCTGCTGAGGGATTTCTGTATGATGCAGGGGCTGCTGACAGGGTGCTGTATGTGCCTGAGTGTGGATGTGACCAAACTCAGGGATATGCGGCTGTTAAATGAAGCGAAGCATTGCCATGGCAACACAGCTCTTTGCTCCCAGCCAGATGCCAAGCCCTTAAATTATATTTTTCTGGCTGAAAGCACCTCAATTGCCTCTGGTCTCCAAAGCAATGGGGCAGAGGGGGCACCAGATGCCTCACCCTCATCTCCAACCTTTTGACAGAGCCTGAGAGGTGATAAGCCGGGAAGATGACATGGGGGCACGGGCTGATCTTGTTCAGGGGAGGGCCTGGGAGCAGTCTCTGGTGGAGGGGACTGGAGAGCGCCATGGACACGCTCCATTTCTATCATCTCCTGGTACAACTATCAGGGGTTAATATCCTCCACTTCCTCATTCTTGAAGGGAAATTTGTACAATGAATGTCAACGGAGATGCCAGCCATTTCTTCCACTAATCGTTTTCTTTCCATCCATCGATGGTACTTTGTTAAGTTTTATAAAGTCCTCTGTATCATCAAGTGTCCCTGCCTCCCTGGCCACAGGTGACTGGTGTAGGGGTTGACAGCTGACTCAAAGAATGCCAAGCTGGCTCGGCACCTGTGGCTCAAGTGGCTAAGGCACCAGCCACGTACACCCAAGGTGGCGGGTTCAAATCCAGCCCAGACCCGCCAAACAACAATAACGGCTGCAACCAAAAAATAGCTGGGCGTTGTGGTGGGTGCCTGTGGTCCCAGCTAGTTGGGAGGCTGAGGCAGGAGACTCGCTTGAGCCCAGGAGTTGGAGGTTGCTGTGAGCTGAGATGCCACGGCACTCCACCCAGGGGGACAGCTTGAGGCTCCTGTCTCAAAAAAAAAAAAAAAAGAATGCCAAGCTAGTTTTCTTCGGGCAATCTGGATGTGGGCTGTCCATATGCAACCAACCTGGAGAGTCAGGGACTGAAGCTGCCATGTGGGGAAGCCCTGTGCAAGTAAAAGCAACAGAGAGGGCTGCAAGGAGAAGGAAGCCGACAGGCAGACAGAGCTGAGTCCACCAAGGGAGTGGGAGGAGAGAGGGGAACATGGCCGCTGCGGTGGTCCTGATGCTTTTCCTGAGTCCAGTTCCCAGTGAGGCTTGGCTGCGCTTCCTGCTCTTGGTTGTTTCTTGTAATTTTAATGGGTTTATGTCTTATAGTGGAATGATCCCTGATTACAGCGGGAGGAGTATTTGGATGAGGTTTGGCTGGTGATGCTGGAAATGCCTTTTCTAGCCACATTCTCGCTCCGGATTAGCACTGAATCTCTAGGAAAAAGTCTGTTTGGGTATGTGCCGATGCGAAATGATGGTGCTCCCCTTCCACAGCTGGTATCTGCAGGGGACTCTGGTGATGTACAATGTCGTTTCAGGAGTATGATAAGGACAATTTTTTTTTTTTTGAGACGGAGCCTCAAGCTATCCCCCCTGGGTAGAGTGTCATGACATCACGCTCACAGCAACCTCCAACTCCTGGGCTCAAGCGAGTCTCCTGCTTCAGCCTCCCAAGTAGCTGGGACTACAGGCTCCCGCCACAACGCCCGGCCACTTTTTGGTTGCAGCCGTCATTGTTGTTTGGCGGGCCCGGCCTGGGGATTCGAACCCTCCACCTTAGGTGTATGTGGCTGGCACCTTAGCCGCTTGAGCCACAGGTGCTGAGCCGATAAGGACAATTTTTAAAGCATGCAACACTATTTTATTGAGCAGCTGCTATGTACCAAGCACTATTCTAGGGGTCAGGGAAATAGCCGTAGATAAGACAGAAAAGAAGGCTTGGACTTAGGGAGTTTATTCTTTGGAGGACACAGATATTAAAGAGTGAGCGAAAGACATAAAAGCAGAGAGTGCTAAGGGCTATGAACAGAATAAATTATTCCTATCATGTGAATCCCACAGAATTATAAACTAATAAGGTTAAAAATGTGTTCAAAAGTTTCCAGATGCCAGGGCTGGGCTCAGTGGCTCACACCTGTAATCCTAGCACTCTGGGAGGCCGAGGTGGGTAGATTACCTGAGCTCAGGAGTTTGAGACCAGCCTGGGCAAAAGTGAGATCCTGTCTCTAAAAATAGCCAGGTGTTGTGGTGGGCACCTGTAACCCCAGCTACTTGGGGGGCTGAGGCAAGAGGATGGCTTGAGCCCAAGAGTTGGAGGTTGCTGTGAGCTGTGACACCACGACACTCTACTGAGGGTGACAGAGTAAGTCTCTGTCTCAAAAAAAAACAAAGTTTCCAGATTCTGTTATTCCTACAAGATCAACGAAACAATAAAGGAAATAATAAGATAATAAGTGGCCTTCATCCAAGCAGGTGGGTAGGGAGGCCAACTCCAGTGAATTCCTTGTTGGCTTTTACGTGCCTAGGTACAGGAAGCCTGCCCTTGCCATCTCTGGGTTGAATGCCCTCCTAGTGCATCTTGGAGTTGGCCCATCACAACATACTTTATGGTAACTGCCTGCTTACACAGGTGTGTCCCAAGGGCAGAAGCCGCTTGTCATGTTCACTGAACACAGTGACTCACTCCATAGATGGATGCCCAATTGTTGCTGGATGAACAACTAACAAGGGCTGGATGACCACAGCAGCAACACTGATGTTTATTTCACTCCCTTCAGCAATTATTTTTTATTCCTCCAATGGTAAGAATAGTTGGTTAATAACACAAGATATGAGACATATCTATTCTCAGAGACAGAGTCTTCCATAGTCAGAAATACAGGTGAGGCTCTGTGCCCATAGCACAGTGGTTACGGCACCAGCCACATACGCCGAAGTTGGCAGGTTTGAACCGGACCTGGGGTCAGCTGATCAACAATGACAACTGCAACAAAAAATAGCCAGGTGTTGTGGTGGGCGCCTGTAGTCCTAGTTACGTGGGAGGCTGAGGCAAGAGAATCAGTTAAGCCCAAGAGTTTGAGGTTGCTGCTGTGAGCTGTGATGTTACCGCACTCTACTGAGGGTGACATAGTGAGACTCGGTCTCAAAAAAGAAAAGAAAAGAAAAGAAAAGAAATACAGGCGAGGTAGTTTTTTCACTCATTTTCCATTGCTGAGCTAGAAGCTTTTCTGCTGAGCACCTCTTAAATACGAAGGAACTGAAGTCTGCAGGTCCGCTATCTGGTGGCTCTCAGGAAGGGCTTGATGAGAGCTAATGGAAGCAGGCGTCACTAGTGGCCACATTTGTAGGCCTAATCTCATTTAGGACAGTTCATGCCTAACAAGCAAAGGAAACACGCAGCTCACCCAGGAAATGTACAAAAATGCCCCTCAGTGCACCAAAACCAGCAGAGATTTCACTTCTTCTCCCTCGTGCCATCACCACAGAGCTAACAGAAATAACAGATCTTAGGGCTCTGCATTGTCCAATGCTACCTGCGCAGGTGTGTTCCTAGAAGAATCATCTTTTTCAGGGGAGGACTACGGCTTCACAAGTTGGCCCAATCTTTTTTTTTTTTGAGACAGAGTCTCACTATGTTACCCTCAGTAGAGTGCTATGATATTACAACTCACAGCAACATCAGACTCTTGGGCTTAAACAATTCTCTTGTCTCAGCCTCCCAAGTAGCTGGGATTACAGGTGTCTGCCACAGGTGCCAAGCCAAGTTGGCCCAATCTTAAGGTTGACCATTGATTGCCTTAGCAAACAAAGCTCAGGATTAATATGTTCATGGGGAAGTTAGACCAAGGTTTCTGGGCACAGCAAGGTACCTGAGATCAGGGTGAACAAAAGCAAGATGATAGGTTGGTTCCCTTGCCTGGAGAATCTAACCCACAGACCAGAACTAGACTCTTTCTAGTTCTAGAAAGGCTGCTTTCTGCATCATTTAATCCACTATTCAGATTTTTTTTTTTTTGAGACAGTCTCAAGCTGTCACCCTGGGTAGAGTGCCGTGGCAACACAACTTACAGCAACTCCAAACTCTTAGGCTTAAGTGATTCTCTTGCCTTAGCCTCCCAAGTAGCTGGGACTACAGGCACCTGCCATAACTCCTGGCTATATTTTTGTTGCAGTTGTCATTGTTGTTTTAGCTGGCCCAGGCCCAGGTTGGAACCTGCCAGCCTCTGTGTATGTGGCTGGCACCCTACCCACTGAACTACGGGTACCACCCAGATCTTATTTATTTTTTATGAAAAAGAATTTTTAAATTGGGGCGGCACCTGTGGCTCAAAGGAGTAGGGTACTGGCCCCATATACTGGAAGTGGCAGGTTCAAACCCATCCCTGGCCAAAAACTGCAAAAAAAAAAAAAAAAAATCCTTTTGGTACTGATTAACATTTGGGTTGACCAGTACCTAAAGATTTAAACTCTCAACTGTTTCTAGTTTTCCACTATCAGGAACACTGTAATGAACATCTCTCTCTCTTTTTTTTTTTGAGACAGAATCTCACTCCATTGCCCTGGGTAGAGTACCATGGCCTCATAGCTCACAGCAACTCAAACCCTTGGGTTCAAGGGATCGTTTTGTCTCAGCCTCCTGAGTAGCACCTGCCATAATGCTATAGGCGCCTGCCATAATGCTCAGCTAGTATTTCTGTTTTTAGTAGAGACGGGATCTCGCTCTTGCTCAGGCTGGTGTCGAACTCCTGAGCTCAAGTGGTCCTCCCACCTCAACCTCTGAGTATTAGAATTACAGGCATTAGCCACGGCACCTTGCACAAATACATTTTTACACATATGTTGTGTTCACATTAATGTGTGTCTATAGGGAGGATACCTAGAATTACTGGATCAAAATTTATGTAAACATTGATAGCTTTCAAAGAGCTTTCCCAGTTTATATTCTCATAGTAGTGTGTGAATGCCATTTTCATATATCCACATCAACACTGGATATTCATTCATTCAGCAATATATACTGAGCAACTATTACCTGCCAGGCACTAGTCTACACGCTAGGGCGTATCTCTGTATTGTAGCACTTACAGTCAAGTGGAGGAAACAATTATTATAATTATTTTTATTTATTTTTATTAAATCATAACTGTGTACATTGATGCATTTATGGGGTTCCATGTGCTGATTTGATATACAATGCAAAATGCTTACATCGAAGTGATTAACACATCCATTACCTCACTTACTTATTTGTTGTGGTAAGACAATTATACTCTTATACTCTTTTCTTAATAGCAGTTTTTTTTTTTTTTGAGACAGAGTCTCACTTTGTTGCCCTTGGTAGAGTGCCGTTGCATCATAGCTTGTAGCAACCTCAAACTCTTGGGCTTAAGTGATTCTCTTGCCTCAGCCAGTAAAGGGGACTATAGGTGCCTGCCATAATGCCCAGCTATCTCTTCTTAATAGTTTTGAAATGTACCATTGCATCATGCACATTAGGTGAGGTCCCCCAAACACCCTCCCTCCTCCTGCCTCCCTTCCCTTCTCTCTCCTCTTCCCTTCTACTTTCTGGACTGTAGTTAAGTTCTACCATTTGTATGAATGTGTAGGTGAATATATATTGATTTCATAGTATTGAGTACATTGGATACTTTTTTTTCCATTCTTGAGATACTTTACTAAGAAGAATATGTGCCAGCTCCATCCAGGTAAACATAAAAGATGTGAAGTCTCCATCTTTTTTAGGGCTGCATAATATTCCATGGTCTACATATGCCACAATTTGTTAATTCATTCATGGGTTGATGGGCACTTGGGCTGTTTCCATGTCTTGGCAAATATGAATTGGGCTGCAATAAACATTCTGGTGCAAATGTCTTTATTATAAATTATTATTTATAATATTTTTTACTTTTTTTTTTTTGAGACAGAGCCTCAAGCTGTCCCCCTGGGTAGAGTGCTGTGCCATCATAGCTCACAGCAACCTCCAACTCCTGGGCTCAAGCAAGTCTCCTGCCTCTGCCTCCCAAGTAGCTGGGACTACAGGTGCCCGCCACAAACGCCTGGCTATTTTTTGGTTGCAGCCGTCATTGTTGTTTTTGGCGGGCC
This sequence comes from Galago senegalensis, assembly GCA_963575145.1. Taxonomy (NCBI): domain Eukaryota; kingdom Metazoa; phylum Chordata; class Mammalia; order Primates; family Galagidae; genus Galago; species Galago senegalensis. The sequence goes on along the minus strand of CAUYTI010098910.1, from coordinate 4,062 downwards.
AGGGCTAGATTTAAACCCACTACCTTAGGTGTTTGTGGCTGGCACCTTAGCCACTTGAGCCACAGGCGCCAAGGCTTTTTTTTTTTTTTTGAGGTAGAGTCTCACTTTGCCGCCCTTGGTAGAGTGCCATGGTGCCATAGCTCACAGCAACCTCAGACTCCTGAGCTTAAGCGATTTTCTTCTCTCAGCCTCCCAAGGCAACTATAGGTACCCCCTGGGGTACAACACCCAGCTATTTTTTAGAGATGGGGTCTTGCTCTGGCTCAGGCTGGTCTTGAACCTGTGAGCTCAGGCAATCCACCCACCTCAGCCTCCCAGACTGCTAGTATTATAGGCATGAGGCACCACACCTGGCCTATAATAATTTCTTTCAATGCATTTCCTTATTTAATAAAAACATTCTGAGTGTTATGTCATAAATGCTATGAGAAAAATATGATAAGGAAAACTAGGAAGGGCAGTGGGATTAAAATTTTTTCTTTTCTTTTTTTTTTTTTTTTTTGAGACAGAGCCTCAAGCTGTCCCCCTGGGTAGAGTGCTGTGGCATCACAGCTCATAGCAATCTCCAACTCCTGGGCTCAAGCGAGTCTCCTGCCTCAGCCTCCCAAGTAGCTGGGACCACAGGCGCCCGCCACAATGCCTGGCTATTTTTTGGTTGCAGCCATCACTGTTGTTTTGGCAGGCCTGGGCTGGATTTGAACCCGCCACCTTAGGTGTATGAGACTGGTGCCTTAGCCACTTGAGCCACAGGCGCTGAGCTGGGATTAAAATTTTCAGTAGGACTTGGGTGCAGTGGTGCACGCCTATAATCCTAGTACTCTGGGAGGATGGGTGGATGGCTTGAGCTAGCTCAGGAGTTCAAGACCAGCTTGACCAAAATTGAGACCCTCACCTCTACTAAAAATGCAAAATTGAGGCGAGAGGATTGCTTGAGGCCGAGTTGGAGGTTGCTGTGAGCTATGACACTATAGCACTCTACCCAATGCAACAGCTTGAGACTTTTGTCTCAAAAAAAAAAAAAAGGAAAATTTTAAATTGTATGGTCAAGGAAGGCTTCACTGAGGTGGTATAAGAGCATAGACTTGAAGGAAGTGAGAGAGCGCAAATCTCTGGCAGAAGAGTTCCAGGCAAAGCAGACAGCTTAGCAGGCAAGCTGCAAGGTGGGTAGGTGTGCTCAGAGGTAGAGTAAGGAGGCCAGTGTGGCTGGCAGAGAATGGGTGAGAGGGAAATGGGGGACCTGATGGGGTAGGAATTTGTAGGCAAGTGATAAGACTTTAGCTTGTGCCCAGAGTGAGGTGTGACTTAACAGTTTTGAGCTCAAGAGTGACAATCTGCCTTAGACGTTAACAGACACACTCTGGCTGCTATGTAGAGAATATGATATGGGGGCAGGGGCCAAGCATGGAAAAAAGAGGATACTGCAATAATCCAGTTGAAGAGTGTCAGTGGCTTTGGCCAGGGCTGCGACAGTGATGTGATCAGATTCTGAATGCTTTAGCAGGGGTGTCCAATTTGTGGCCCATGGTCTCTTGCTGATTTTCTGAGGACTCCTTCTGCTTATCTGTGGTGTCTGATATCATGAAAAGTATGCACAGACCTTTTTTGCTAGTCAATTTTTGCTCGCGTTTGTGTATTTAATGTGTGGCAGAGAAAAAAAAAGTTTGGACACCCCGCAAGGGTAAAGCCAACGTTTCCTATGAAATTAGAAGTAGGACGTGTGTGAATCAAGAAATTATTTCATTAATCTTACCAAATGAATGGAAACAAATTCCCCTCCATTGCTTTAATTTGCATTTATTTCTCTTTACTGTAGCAGCTGGCATCATTTTACATGTTTACTGGCTATTTGTATTGTTTTGAGACAGTCTCTCTCACTCTGTGGCCCTGAGTGCCATGTATCATCATCATAGCTCAGAGCAAACTTTATCTCTTGTGCTCAGGTGATTCGCTTGGCTCAGCCTCACCAGTAGCTGGGAATATAGGTGCCCTCCACAATACCTGGCTAGGTTTTCTATTTTTAGTAGAGACGGGATCTGTTTTTGCTTAGGCTGGTCTCCTACTTTAGCCTCCTGGAGTGCGAGGATTACAGGTCTGAGCCATCTCGCCCAGCCTATTTGTATGGTTTTCTTCTGGGAAGTTCTGGTTTTGCTTTGTTATTTCTTACTTTTTTTTTTGAGACAGAGTCTTAAGCTATCCCCCTGGGTAGAGTGCTGTAGCATCACAGCTCACAGCAATCTCCAACTCCTAGGCTCAAGCAAGTCTCCTGCCTCCGCCTCCCAAGTAGCTGGGACCACAGGCTATTTTTTTGGTTGTAGCCATCATTGTTGTTTGCCGGGCCCAGGTTGGTTATGAACCTGCCACCTTAGGTGTATGTGGCTGGCGCCTTAGCCGCTTGAGCCACAGGCGCCAAGCCCCCTTACTTTACTTTGTCTGCTAACTTGATTTCCTTACCCCAAATCTTGCCCATTGGGTAGTTTTGCTTATTGCTTATCCAGGCTCTGAGATTAATTTCTCATTTGAAAACTACAGCATTCCAGAGCTGGCAGATAACACAAGGATTACTTGTTTATCTACTCCTTATAGATAATTGAGGCTCAAAAAAGTTCAGAGCCGGGTGCAGTGGCTCACAATTGTTAATGCCAATACAGTGTTTTTCAAACTTTTTTACTTCACAGCACAGTTGAACCTATAGTTAAGCTTCCCTGGCACACTAATTTATGTTATCAAAGAGTTAAGAAAAACACTGTGCTTTGAACTTCTTTTGAAAATAATTTAATTAATGATCTTTAACATTTTCATGGCACACTAGTGTGCTGTGGCATATTGGTTGGAAACCACTATACTAAGTGGTTCTGGAGGCTGAAGCAGGACTGCTTGAGGCTAGTTCTTTTTCTGGGACCACAGGCGCCTGCCACAACGCCCGGCTATTTTTTGGTTGCAGCCGTCATTGCTGTTTGGCGGGCCGAGGCTGGATTTGAACTCTCCACCTTAGGTGTATGTGGCTGGCGCCTTAGCCACTTGAGCCACAGGTGCCAAGGCGAAGCTAGGGAGTTCAAGACCAGCCTGGGTAATAGAAAGACCTCATCCTCTACAAAGAAACTGAGCAGGGTGGCACACACCTGTAGTCCCAACTACTTAAAGAGTCTTAGGCACAGCTTGGTGCCTGTGGCTCAAGTGGCTAAGGCACCAGCCACCTATACCTAAGGTGGTGGGTTTGAATCCAGCCCGGGCCCGCCAAAAAACAACAATGACGGCTGCAACCAAAAAATAGTCAGGAGTTGTGGTGGGCACCTGTGGTCCCAGCTTACTTGGGAGGGTGAGGCAGGAGACTTGCTTGAGCCCAGGCGTTGGAGGTTCCTGTGAGCTGGGATGCCACAGCACTCTACCCAGTGGGACAGCTTGAGGCTCTGTCTCAAAAGAAAAAAAAAAGTTAAATTAATCCTCTTATGAAGTTTTCCTAGTAGTACCTTTAAAGACCTCATCAACCCAGCTTGTGACAGTGCTGGCAAATAGATTTATTTTTACTTTACTTAACTGAGTAGGACAGACAAGTTAGTAAAACAACAGAACACAAAGCAAAACTGGACAAATAGGTTGTTTGACAATGTTTTTGATTCATTCCGTCATCATTATGCCAAATCAATCGAAACAGCTGAAACTTCTTTTTTTGAGACAGAGCCTCAAGCTGTCCCACTGGGTAGAGTGCTGTGGCATCACAGCCCACAGCAATCTCCAACTCCTGGCCTCAAGTGAGTCTCCTGCTTCCACCTCCCAAGTAGACCATAGGCGCCCACCACAATGTCCCTTGGTGCCTTAGCCACTGAGCCTATCCATTTCTTTTCATTAAAAAACCCCAGCTTGGGGCTCGGCGCCTATAGCTCAACCGGCTAAGGTGCCAGCCACGTACACCTAAGGTGGCGGGGTTTGAATCCCCAGCCCGGACCCGCCAAACAACAATGACGGCTGCAACCAAAAAATAGCCGGGCGTTGTGGCGGGCGCCTGTGGTCCCAGCTACTTGGGAGGCAGAGGCAAGAGACTCGCTTGAGCCCAGGAGTTGGAGG
>CAUYTI010098909.1:0-19162 GCA_963575145.1 Galago senegalensis | reverse complement strand
ACGTACACCCAAGGTGGTGGGTTCGAATCCCCAGCCCAGACCCGCCAAACAACAATGCCGGCTGCAACCAAAAAATAGCCGGGCGTTGTGGCGGGTGCCTGTGGTCCCAGCTACTTGGGGGGCGGAGGCAAGAGACACAAGCGCTTGAGCCCGGTGTTGGTGGTTGCTGGGAGCTGTAATGCCACGGCACTCTACCCTGGGGGACAGGTTGTGGCTCTTTCTAAAAAAAAAAAAAAAAAAAAAAAAAGAAGTCTTCATCTGAAAGGTCTTATTGCTCAAGATGTTTGAAAAATCATTGCTGTAATCCATTACCACTTCTGATTTTCCTAGTTCCCTCATCAATTCTCACTTCCACAATATAATCACAATCAGCTTAGAGTCCCTCAGCTACTTGAACAAAAACTGAACTTTGATGAGGGCCTACTAAGTGATGAGCACTATTCTATGCATTAAACAAAAGCTACAAAATCTCTGCTTTCATCTTAATTTCTCCTGGGGGACATAAACAGGTAATTTGGGGGATATTATGAAGTAAAAGTGTTACAGCGAAAAGTAAAGCATGAAATGGGGAATAGGAAGACATAGAAAGGATACCTGTGGAGGGGTGTGGTGTTTGTGAGCGTGTGTGTTAAGTGTGCATGTGCACAATTTTAAATAGAGAAGGGGGAAGGCCTCATAAAATGACTACTGAGTGAAGACCTAAAGGAAGCAAGTGAATGAACAATGTGGATATCTGGAAGAAAAGCATTTCTACACATAGGAAATTATGGTGGATATTTAAGTAGCATTAATAGAATGAATGAATAAAAATACAAGCGTTTTCCCAAAGTGACTTTCGGCTCTTGAAGCAGCCCTTCCCTTACCATTGTTAAAGTGAATGCCATTTGCTGTAACTAGAATTATCACCTAGACCAGGGGTTCTCAAACTTTTTAAACAGGGTACATGTGAATCTTTCTAAATGCAGAATATAAATGTCTTAACATAATAACTAAGAAAATGCCATAAAGGCAATGTTAACCAGTTTAGTGAAAATATTTCAAATTGTATATAAAAGCAGCACATTGTACCCTATGACTACATTAATGTACACAGCTATGATTTAATTTTAAAAAAAAAGAAACAAGCTTTTCCTGTTTTCTTCAAAATGTGAGAGTTTCAAAGAAGATTTTTTAAGTCCTTTTCAATTCATATTTTACATTTAAATTCTCTTGGATACAGATGAAGGGACAGAACATAGCACACATGTAATCTTCCAAATTGCTGTAAAAATCCTGAAAAAACTATAAAAGTGCCAGGCTCTGCCCAAGATCCCTATTAATGTCATGCAAATAAATTTTATTTTATTGAAACTCCAGATTAAAAGAAATATATGACTTGGCATTTACTGCCAGGCATACAGTACAATTACAGTCTCCGAAAACGCCCAAATATTTCAGTGAAACTTGAAAGTTAATTACCTAGGCTCTGCAAGATAAGTGTTATATAAACCAAAGATGGATTTAAATGTCTTAGCGTTACTTCATAAAACAAAGTTGTTTTTAACAAGTTCTTACTTCCAAGAGGAGAATACAAACTAATGAAGTTCCATTTCTTTTGAGAAGGAGATGAACTCCTACGCTGAAGCAGAAAATCTATCCCCTTCATTTCAAAATCAACATAGTTCACTGCATCGGGGGTAGGGGAGGTCAAGGGTATCACAGAGTTTTTTGAAGCTGCTTCTGTTAAAAAGTTTTATACCCATAGGCTTTCTTAATTTTATCATTGTAACAAGTTGTAACCTTGACCTCAGATGACAAAATTGGAAAAGAGCCCAAACAAATCTTTTCAAATCTATAAGTTCAAGGGAAACATTTACAATTCTAAGTGTTAGGATGGATCCTCTGAGATTTCCAAAGACATTATAAAGAAGGCAACATTTAGTTAGCAACCAGTTTCTGAATCTGCTAATTCATGCATAAGAAAGACAGGGGTTTATCACACAACATTATGGGTCTGCTAACTTTGGTGTGTCGATACTGTTTCAACACATAAAGGGAAGGGCACAAAAATGACCACATGACACAAATGAAATCTCCATCCAACCATATCTTAGTTCTACCATCTCCGGCCTCTGCCACTTGGGCATGCTACATCACCTCTCTGTGTCTCTGGTTCCTCATCTCTAAAGTAATAACAGTAACAGTATTACCGCACAGAATTGAATTACTATATTTTGCTATTTATATAAAGTATACTTTATTGTCCAAATTTTTGAGGAAAAATTAGGATGCCCATTACCCATAGGCAGTATGGCTCAGGAGTGGGGAAGCCACACAGGGCTCCAGTCCGGGAGGATCTGGTAGGAGCAAGCCAGGTGGCCTCCTGCAAGCGCCACAATCAGGCAGGGAGCAGTAGCAGGGCTGATGAGGCTGGCGGGGACTCAGAAGGCATAGTGGGGACCAGAAGCCCCACACAAGTCCCAGGGACCTGCCTGGCTGTCCACACTAAGCAGCCTCAGAAGTGTCCTCCCCACTGAACACATGTGTGCCCATCTCAGCTCAGCCTCTGACATGGCCAGGAGGGAAGGGCTCCAGGGAAGGAGAGAATTGGCAGCCTTCACAAAGCCAGCACCTGCAAGAGGGCAGTGCCCTGTGCTTGTTCACTAGAGGAGCGGTCACCCTCCCCAAATGTACCTCTCCTGGCCGCCCTGGAGGCGGGTGTTCCTGTAAATTTTGGCCAAAAATGTGCTTGTACTTTATACACAGGAGTGCATTTTACACAGCAAAATATGGTAATATCTGTACTGTGCTTCAAACAGGTCTGACACAAATTGTGTCAAATACACTGCCATTAATCCAACTACTTCTGCTACCCAACTCCATGACAGATCTGCAGAGCAGAAAGACCAACCAAATTAGCAACCAGAGTAGCCACCATGCCTATGGGAGAGGTCAGGGACTCCAGCAAGAGAAGGAAAGGAAATTATCCAGAATGACTCAAAGTTGATGCATCATGGTGACACACACATTCAAATCAGCAGAGCGTCCTGGCTATAGGCTGCCCTGAGGCCACACAGACAAATGCTTTATTTATTCTGAGGCTTAGCCATCTCTGGGTGGTTTCATCCCAATGCAGATCAAGGACCTATGTCCGAAGTCCTGCCTGAGCGTTAGGGTTGAGTCGGATGGGCAGCCAAGAGCACCGAGTATTTACGAAGCTCTGGCTTGAGCCAGACAGACTCTGTGTTAGACATCTCTGATCATGACAAAGGTGGAGAATATTTTACCATCATGAAAATTTTGGAAGGTGGAAAATATTTTCAAGGTAGAGAATATTCTACCATCATGAAAATTCTGGGAAGTAGAAAGAAACTGCAGAACTCACACTCAGATCCCCAATTCCAGTTTATGGCCTTTCTCCTACACAGTGTTTTCCTTTTGTTCACAAAAAGTAACAGAATATTCCAAAGAAACTGGGAAAACTTATTCAATTCTTGAATCCAACCAAATATCCGAGCTGGCAATCAGTGGTGACATTTGCAAAGGGTTCTCTGTTAAAGACCGGACATGCAAGGAGAGATACAGAGACTGTCCTCCAGACAATGCTAAATGTAGCAGAGAGAGGGTCAGGGGTGCGTGCTGCTGTTGGGGGCAATGAGTGGGTACAAGCCCTTTGGAAAACAAATATCATCACACCTGGAAATGCAGAAAATTCACAGCTGCTGGGAATATCCTTAGAATCAGAACTCTTGCCCATTCACACCTACACTGTCATATTAAAAAAATCGCGATGTTCCACACTGGAATACGACCCAACGGGGAAAATGACAGCAGTGACATAAACAACCACAAACAGATTATCCATTTTAAAAAGGAAATCGGAAACGCAAAATTCAGGACAGCGGTTTGTCCAGGAGGGAGGGACGTGGTTAGGTAGGCCCCGGGCAGCTCTCCTGACGATCCCTTTCTTCAGCTCAAGGGCAAGGACAAAGGTGTCACTTTCATGATTCTTTAAACTGTGCATTTCACTGAAAGCCTTTTGTGTGTATTATATATTCTATAAAGTATTTTTTAAAACTAGTAGGAAAGACTGAATTTACTCTAGTAAATGCTGAAAACAAAATAATTATATACAGCAGCGGCCACCAAACAAAGCAAAATAAAACAGGAGCCGAGAAGCTGAGAGTCCTCGCATGCCTGTGTGCCGGACCTCGTGCTGAGCTTTCATGTGTGATAATCTCATCTTTTAAAGCACAGCGGTTATACAGGGTTTCAGAGCAAAAGCAGAGGGCACCTGACAGAGACAATGATGCCCTGGGAAGGTTGCTATTTGACATCTGCCATAGGCCGGATCATGTGTTTGGGGAACTAGTAACAGGGAGAAGAGCCATCTCGGTAAAGAAAGCAAGGCTTGGAAAGAGGGTATCAGAGGACCGTGGGCATATAGATAAAGCAGCAAAAGGTCCAATTTGGAGCCTTGTTTTTTGTTTGTGTTTTTGTTTTTGAGAGAGGGTCTCCTTCAACACCCCACAGAGGGAGCATCTCTCTGTGCCCAGCACAGGTGATGCAGATGGTTAGGTGTATGCACAGGTGGGATGGACACACAGCAGGTGACATCTGTACTACACATAATGTAATGAGCGCAATGACAGATGCAGGCATGGGAGCTCTGGCTGTTCAAGTGAGCGGGGCTTTACCCCCACTGTTGTGGGGTCCCCAGCAAGCACAGTAAATGGGAAGACGTGACAGTGGGGTCTTTCTAATATATGATCTTCTAAATACTTTATAAGAACCTGTATGACACTATTTCACACTTCTGTATTTAATTACTTTTACAGCCTCTTATGTTATGCTCGCAGACACCTAATGCATAGGCAGATCAGGAGAGAAAAGCAAATCAAGGCTTAGAACTTTCGACCTGCTCACAGGAGCCAACTCTGATCCTCAGAGCATCAGACTCCTGGTCCAAATGTTTTACACCCTTAGTTAAGGAAATGAACAAAGTTACGTACTTGAACAATTACAGTTTGGCAGTCACTTAAAGGCTGTTGAATTGCCTGTAAGTTTCCTTGAACTTGTTAATATTAAGGTGCAACTCTGACATCGTAATAACTTGGGGAAGTTTTAAGAAAGTTTCACTTCAGATTGATGACTAAGACAATTTTGTGTTTAATATTGCATTTGATAAGCACATCGTAAAATAATGCTGGTTCTTTCAGAAGTTGTTATTTTGAAAATGCACTATAGACTGGGCACAGTGGCACACACCCGTCATCCTAACACTCTGGGAGGCCAAGAATTTTTAATACTTACAGTGGAAAAAAAAACTAATTGCAGTGAAACCTTACTAGAACAATTTAATGGCAAAGAGGGCTTAAAGCACCTTCTAAAAGTCCAAGAGAGCAGGAATGTATCATATCTGTGGCCTTCTGGGCCAGGGAGAATGTGCTGTTGTCAGGATTGCAGGCAGAAGGCAGAGACAACTGTAATGTGTCTGGACTAACCCTGGCTTCTGACCAAAGTCGAAAAGAGCTAATGGGCTACAGTACTGGTAGCCAGGTCCCATAACCCCCAGAATGAATGTTATTCATGCTGATGGTAGCTGGTATTAGTTCAATTTCTGAGAAAACATGCCAAGGCAATTGCAGCTGGCTGGAAAAAATGATTTGAAGTTTGCCCTGTTTTCAGTTAAGTGTCTTCCAGGAAAAATAGATGGAAAATTAGAACCTCCCCCTATGGTGGGTGAGTAATCTGATGTTCAAGATTATATGATTTACTGAAGAAATCCGGAAATGCCAAATAAGTCAAGCTTTAAACATCCTTTTCGTGTCACGTTAAATTATGAATAAATGAACAGTTGAGGCATTCTAACAGAGTCTCATGGGGGAACTCAGGCTGGGGAATTTTATTGGCTATTAGGGATGATTTGGCCTCTTAACAGAATCTCAGCTTTGGTAGCTGGTTCATAATAACTTTTATGTCTGACAGCATAAAACAAGGATCCTGACTAGTCTGAGCAAGAGTGAGACCCTTGTATCTACAAAAAAAAAACAGAAAAATTAGCCGATGTGATGGTATATGTCTGTAAGTCCCAGCTACTTGGGAGGCTGAGGCAGGAGGATCGCTTGAGCTCAGGAGCTGGAGGTTGCTGTGAGCTATGATGATGCCACTGCTCTCTAAGTGTGACAGAAAGAGTGAAAATGTTAACATTTGACACAAAGCAGAATTCAAATCCTGGCACACCAAAGCTCAGTCTCATTCCAAACTTACTTAGATGTGTCCGAAGAAACTACAGAAATGACTTTGTAGTACTGAAAGGCAACTCAAATCCTTCCTGACTACTTACAAGGGGAAAGAGGAGAATGTCTTTTTGATAATGTAAACCTCAGAGAGTGTGGATACGTAACCTAATCTCAGGTTTTCTACACAAAAATGCACAATCAATAATCTCAATTTTTTTTTTTTTTTTTTTTTGGAGACAGAGCCTCAAGCTGTGACCCTGGGTAGAGTACTGTGGCATCACAGCTCACAGCAACCTCCAACTCCTGGGCTCAAGCGATTCTCCTGCCTCAACCTCCCAAGTAGCTGAGACTACAGGCACCCGCCACAATGCCCGGCTATTTTTTGGTTGCAGCTGTCATTGCTGTTTGGCAGGCCCAGGCTGGATTCGAACCTGCCAGCTCAGATATATGTGGCTGGCACCTTAGCCATTTGAGCCACAGGCACTGAGCCTCAAATTAATTTTAATAGTTAGAAAAGCTTAATGCTCTTTCTTAGCCAAACATTCATTCACACTTATTTTATTAATACTAAAACTCAAAGTCAGTTGCTGCTTTAAAACTTTTCCACTGTCTCAATTTCTTCCAGTCCTCTAACACTAAGAAAATTAAAGTCAATTTTAATTGACTCAAGGAAGAAAGTGTGGTCATTCCATTGTTAACTGTATATTTTAGAATAAAAAAGATGTTCACAGAGTATCCACAGTGAATGACAATACCAACCAATATTTTATTTTATACATGTATATAAGGAATTAAATTAAATTGCATGATGGCCAGATAACCTGAACTGGGGATTCTGCCTTGGGAAGGTTTCAGTGGAAAGACTAGGTAATATTTTAAGGAAACTTGATCTACAGAAGTCTGATGTAATTGCATTTGGGTATTGGGACATTAACTTGTTATACAGTGCTTGAGTTCTGCCAAATATAAATATTTCCTGTCCCCATGACACCCCTGTCCCTCTGCTAGGGTCTGATGCAGGGTCATCTAAAAATAGCAGGTGGAGATGCAGCCAGATCTCCCAGGCAATGCTAAAGAGGGACTTCCAAACGGCAGAAATTGTAGTTTAAAAAGACAGTACAGCTGATTAAGTCCCTCGGAGTAAAGCACGGATGCAGAGCTACCGTTCCCTGTACCACCTGTGGTCACGTTCCACCTCGACTCACTCTTTATACACATCAGGCAATAATCATCATTCAAAACAAAAGGGGGTGTAGTAGGCTGTTTGTCGCAGCTCAATTTATAATCACCAAAACGTGGGAACAACTTAAATGCCCACCCACCCAGGAATGGATCAACAAGCTGTGGTGTGTGTACACCATGGAATACTATTCAGCCATTAGAAAAGATGGAGACTTAACATCTTTTGTATTAACCTGGATAGAGATGGAATATATTCTTCTTACTAAAGTATCACAAGAATGGAGAAGCAAGAATCCAGTGTACCCAATTCTGGTATGAAGCCAGTAGATGATCTAATATATACCCTCAGAAGAGGAAAAACTCAAATCAATTCAAGGCAGGGGAACGAGGGAGAGGGGAGAAGGCAGGAGTGAGGGAGATGAGAGGTCGTGGTGCATGGCACGCCCGTGGAAGCAGGACACAATTATAAGAGGGACTTTACCTGACAATCAGTGTAACCTAAATCTTTGGACCCCTCCCAAACAATAAAATTTAAATTTAAAAAAGTTTTTTAAAAACCCACAAAAGTGGGGGGTTCATGTTTAGCTAATGGGGTAAAAGGCATCACAAGACACTGAATTTTAGAGGTGCGAGATACGATTTGGAACAGTGATTCTCAAACTTAAGTGTGCGGCAGAATCTCCTAGAAGCTTTATTCAACCAGCACCTTCTGAGTGGCTATTAGATCCTACACCCTCCTGCCCCTTCCAAGACATCACTCTAGAAATTGTTGCCTTCTCTCTTGTCATATTACTCCACACACAGGTTCCTATATAATCATGGTTTTACACCTTCCATTAGCACCCCATTTTCCCGCTGCCCTATATGCAAAATTCTTTAAAAAAAAAAGAAACTGTCCACATTTGCTTTCTCTAACTCTTCTGCTTCCATTCCCTCCCAAATTTCAACCCAATGTTCATCCTCACTACTTAGCTGAGGTCATCGCAAAGGTAACAAGGGCCTGCGTCTACTCCACCCAGCCATGCACCTTCACTCCTAATTCCTATTTGCTCAGCCAGTAGCATGTGACTCAGTTTCTCCGTCTTTCCTGTCTGAACCACATTCTGCCGTCAGCTTCTAAAGCACCGTGTTCTATCACGGTTCTCCTGCCACCACCCTTACCAGCTGTTATGGTTTGAATGACATCTCCCCAAAAGATACACCAAAGTCCTAACCCCTAGTGCCTGAGAACGGGACCTTATTTGGAAGCAGAGTCTTTGCCAATTTGAACAAGTTAAGAAGAGGTCAGGAGAGTGCGTTTCATACAACATGACTCATAGAAAGAGGGACATCTGGGCACAGACATGCACAGAGGGAAGATGATGGAAGACACACAGGGGAAGACGGCCACCTGACTAAAGCATTTTCCAGTCGGGAAATGCAGAGGGTTGCCCACAAATACCAGAAGCTAGAAGATGTGAGGACAGATTTTCCCCTAGAGCCATCAAAGACCATGGCCCTGCTGACACCTTGACTTCAGACTTGCAGTCTCCAGAACCAGGAGCCAATAAATTTCTGTTGTTTTAAGCCACCTAGTTTTGGTCCACCAGGGAACTCACACCCTGGCTAATCCTCTTGGCCTCTATGGACGCCTTCTCATTTCCCTGATCGTGGGCTGGCTTGGGGCTTAGAGACTGTACCTCTTTACTTTTTTGTATTGCACCTATACCTAGGCGATCTCAACCACTCTAAAACTTAAAAGGCTTTTCTATGCCCAAGGCTCTGGGCCTAGAATTCTCCCCCAGCCTCTAGAATCACGTGTCTGCCTGCCTTTCTGACATTTCTTCTGCCACGGCTAACAGTCATCTCCAATCTAACAAATTCTAAAGCAGACTTCTTATTCTCTGCCAGAAAACCTGGGTCTCCTCCGGTCTCTCCCATTTTAGTCAATGACCACTCACTGGCCAACTGTTCAGACACAAATGCATAAATAAATAAAAACAACCAGAGGGGCACCATTTGACTCGTTTATTTTCTATATCCCATGTCCCAAAGACATATACTAGGGGCTCCGCCTCCAAAATATATTCAGAATATGACCTCGTCCATTTAGCCCACCGTTACCACCAAGGAGCCAAGCCCGCCATCTCTCACCTGGATCACTGCAACAGAGCCTTGTACAGAAACCAGTAACCCCTCAACCTGGCATTCTCTGCCTCCGCCTCATTGTTTCCACAGCATCCATCACCACGTGGCGGGTTAGCTAGTTTCCTCTTTTTTTTTCTTTTAATTTCAATCTCTTTCCCTCTGCTAGAATAAGTTCCAAGATAACAGGGGAACTGCTATATCTTCAGGTCATAAAACTGCCCTGTACTTTGAAGTCACTTGATGCATAGTTTTTGAATGAACAAATAAGTTAACAAACAGGCAGAAAGTCTTAAAATGAACTGAAATTGGATTTTTTTTTAACTCCTAGCCTCAAGTGATCTGCCCACATCAGCCTCCCAAAGTGCCAGGATTACAGGTGTGAAACACCATGCTCAGCCTTGATTTTTTTTTTCTGGTTTTTGGCCAGGGCTGGGTTTGAACCTGCCACCTCCGGCATATAGGGCTGGCACCTTACTCCTTAGAGCCACAGGCACCACCCTGATTTTTTTTTAATATGAATAATAATGTCTCAAGTTCATCTACCTAAACGTCTCCAAAACTAGAACAAGCACAACTCCATCTCAGCACTGTAAATATAATATCTATAAAAGAAGATTCAGAGATTCAGGGAAGCATTAAAAAGGGGTGAAAAGCATGCTAATAATAATAATATTAAGTTCTTCCTTTAATGTTTATACCCTAAAGATGGCTGGGACCTCCTCAGCCTCACAGCCGGTAAGGATCAAGTCACCTAAATAATGTGATGGTTTGGCCTGAGTTTCTCCCCTGCAGTGGTCATACCTGGGTCGTCTCTATAGTTAGAGCTGTAACACTGCCCTCGAGACAACAGTCTGTGTGCTGTTGCTATGTTAACGTAAGATACAGATGCAGGCACACGGCCACATAATTCACGTGTCTGCTTCTGCAGAATGAACTGATCATCAGGAAACTTACTTTCCTACTGCCCAACATGCAAAATGAGAGCCTGATGAAAAGAGCAAGACGCTCGAATACCCAAGCAGTAGGCGATGAAGAGTCTAGTCGTGCTCTCTGTGTACACAGCAGCTGCAAGGCTTGCGAAGCTGAACTGTATCACACTAACTTACATTTTACGTGCCAAGTTTTTCCCTCTAGCGCATTTCAGCAAGTGCAATGGGACAAATCAATACAGCTAAATTCTTAGCCACTGAGCTAAGAAAATTCCCTTTCACAACTCGTCAGAGTGAGAGCTGCAGAAGTTGGGAGGAGAGAAAAGAAGGAAAAGGCAGTGAGGTAGGAAAAAAGAGAGTTGTTCTTTTTTTTTTGTTAATTTCAGATGAATGTTGGCATACAAACGATTAGATTCCATAGTCAGATCCCATCAGAAGGTGTGTCCCACACCCAGGCAGCGTGCCATATAACCATGCAGGGTGCCCTGTGGGTGAGGATCTATCCACCCTCCCCCCATGCTCCCTCCTACTTGAATGTCATTGAGTTTTCTTTCATGTCAGTATATAGGGGTTAATCGACTAGTTCCAGCTTAGTACCGGGTACACGCGGTGCCATTCTTGTGATACTTCATGAAGAGATGGTCTCAGGAGAGATTTTACGAGGAATCTATGTGTTTGCCTCAGGTGCTGCTAGAAACTTCTTCCTGTGGTTTCCTTATCGGAAAGCTTCAGGATGGGGTCAACCCTCCCGCATCCACACTAGTCTATTACTACTATAACACAATGTCACCAGAGCTTGGAAGGGGGGGGCGGTCTCTGGAAGGTCACTGTTGTGACATCAACCTTGAAAACAATGTTTCAAGCATTTGCGTCTAGAGACGAGTGTGCCTATAAAGAGAATAGAGAGGAAAAGTGTGGCCAAGCTGTGGGCAACGAGATGAATCCAGAACTGTGATTTTGCCACAGAGGAGACCTGGAGGGAGAAGCTGAATGTGCAAAAGACAAAGCTCTAGAAATAAAGGTTGCAAAAGGGGCCACTGATAAATGAGGGCCAGAGTGATGTCATAACAGTGACATAACTGTGTGTGTGCTCTGTTGCCCTGAGGAGTGAAAAATAGCACAATATGGCCCCAGGCCTTTGGACGGGACACTCAACCACACAGACACACAGACACCCCTTTCTAATCCTGCTCCACCAAGAAGCCTCACTTACAACCTCCTCAGACACCCACATGCTCACATGTCACAGACAGGGCAGGACCCAGACATCATTTCACATACGCCTTCAAAGACACAGGCTTAATCTGTCCCACATGGTACCTAATGCTCTAAGTTTGCAATTAATACTACATCACTAATAATTATTAGATACCTACCATTTTAAACATTAGAATAATATGTTCAACCAAACTTAGTAATATTAATATGGAGCCAAAATGCCTCTTCAATAAAATCCACAGAAATGTGGCAGACATCACCAAAGTTTTCTATTCAAACCTAGCAAATCAACGTCGGTTGTATTTTCCTTCTGATTCTTACCGCAGAATAGAAATACTCTGAAAGATCTCTGGGGTCGAAGCTTTCTTTTACGTGAGGATTTTGTTTTATTTTGTCTTGCTGTGTTTTTCTTTTAAAACCACAGCAGCGAAGGAGGCCTTGGGTAGAAAAAATAGCACACGCTTAAATATAGAAGAGAGGGGTCAAAAAACAATCCGAATTCAGATCCATTTTCTAAAAATACATATTTCCTTTTTGATTTCTACACATTTTATATGACTTTAGGATTTTCCTGCAAAGCCAAGATAAGCACTGGTTTTTATCTGGCAAGGGTGTTTCCCTCTCAGAAAAACAATTCAGGTCAACAACCATAGTAACAGTAAACACAATAGCCCAGGGTATAAAAAAGGAAAATTCATGATTTCACATTCAACAGGCAGGGCTCTAACTCAACCTTAGGAAAAAAACTAACAATACACCCAATTCCCTTTACAAGTCTAGCTTTATTAACCATTTAAAGGCAACTAAAAGTTTCTATTAACTTTTCCTAATTAAATGTATTCAGCTTCTTTACTGTGTACTGTTGCTGTTTTAATGAAACGATTTTAGGAGATACATTTCTAATGACTACTTTGAAAAACGTGGCAAGTCAGGTTTTTACTGTATCAGAATCAGGCAATTACCTATAAATGCCCATAATTGGAAATGCAATGCAAACTGTTCTAACAAACCGTTCTATTGTGTTTTAAAGATAGGATAATTAGCACAGTTATTATTAAACTGTGGGCTACGGTGAGAGGTGCCGTACAGATTTACAGACAGATCATAAACAGCACCGCGAGAAAGGAAATTAATTAAGTGGTTTGTGCAAGCAGAAAATGCTATCTTTGATAAGGAGATAATCAAAGGGGGGAAGAAATAGGGAGAGAGATGGGTTTTGTAACTCTGATTAATATTAGAGAACGTGCGTTGGAATAAACACTTAGTAAAGGTAGTTCTCCCTACACACCTGAGTCTGCCCAATCACGAGGCATGGTGACTTTTTACTGTTTTGTTAAGTTTTCCTCTTGGCAGCACTGGGGAAAAAATCCCTCATAAACATGGAAGTGGGCGTAAGGAACAAAAAGAAAATCCTCTTTAGAGAAAAATCCAGCCCCCTGCTTATGCTTTAGTTGCTAGGAATACAGAACTCTTTTCAAGGTCGTTTTGTATTGAAATCATGAGCTTGCTCACAATTTTCTGATTAGCACACTCTGTTTTAACCCACAAATGAATAGAAGTGTTGTTCTGTTTTCTTCAAACTTTGCAACGCTTTGGGAGGATCTGAAATAATGAAAAAGAAATCAAATGACAGGGAGCCAAAACTTAGGAACACAGCTTTGACTTCATATAAAAAAAATTTTTTTAAAACAGGGAATAGAGGATTGTTTTTCTACCCACAATGCCTGAAATGAATTAAGCGTTTTGCAGATGCTTAAAAAACAGAAAGTTTTTGTTTCAGATGAAAGGAAGGTAGGAAGAAGGGACATGGTTTACTTCTGAAATGTCGGTTGAAACTGTTCCAAAAAGACATTCATGTCTTAACTCCAGATTCTTCATGCAAAATCTGTTCCATCCACCACCAGTGTCTTCATGCAAATCTGATGGCATTTATTGAGCACCTACTATGTAGGAGGATTGCTCTTTGGGGATCTGTCATTCTGTATTAGTCTTTAATGCTATCGCTGAAAATCCCCAGGGGTTGTGAGCAGATGCACACAACCCCACCCAGTAACACTCACAATGTCTGGCACATTATTTCTAGAATGGTCCCTGGAAGAGAAATTGCACTAGGTAGGAACATGAGCAAAGGCCCGGTGATGGGTTTCAACAGAAACTGCATCTGACAAGCAGCCCTTCTAGTCTTAACCATCAGCAGCCCACTGCTCTGTTCAGCCTGGTTCTGTGTTAGCTCTGGGCTACCCACCCCTCCACACCTCCATCCTCAATTCCTCTTAGACTAACAGTTCTGCCAACTCAGGGGCCATCCATCTTTCCCCATTAGCCTTCAGCTCTATGGGAAATGGAAGAGAGTGAAGGACACCCCTCCCTCCATTCTTAGGGGCTTAGAGACCTCAGGAAAGGCATTAACTCCTCTCTGCTTCTCCCCGCTATATCGTCAGAAGTACATGCTTCTTAAAGATGTCAAATTTCCTTTTCTGTGTACTTGTACAGACCAGACACAGGATACGAAGGCTGCAGTGGTTTAAAAAAGTGTTCCTTATTGGTGGACTTTTCGTGGATGCTGTAATAACTACCTAAAAATTTTATTCATGCTAATAAGAAAACACTAAAAGTTAAGAAGTCTAGCAAAATTTAGTGACTAAACTCTTATTTAAAATGGAAAAAACAAGAAATGGAGTGATGTATACCTTCTCTGAGACAAGTATATCTAAAATATATAACTGAAGGGGAAAAAGACTGTTCCAGACATGTAAATGGCGCACGTCAACCGCGAATTGTTAACAAAGGAGTTTTACTTGAAGATTCTGAATTTTCTTTAAAGCGTTAAGGTTTTAACAGGCCTTGCTCAGGCCCATCGCTGCTGAAAAACACAGCAACTCCAGACAGAACAATGAGACAGCCCTTCTCAAGAGTTCATTTACTAGTTCAACTGGGATTAGAATCTCAATTCTATTCTACAAAAGTCATTGTTCCCTTAATAGTTTTCTATTTAACTGAATATTTATATACATGGACCATTTCAGGGAACTTCGGAGAACTCTTATAATCACGCCCCATTTCCTCCATTCTATGAAATACTTAGAACAGTGGTTCTCAACCTTCCTAATGCCACACCCTTTATTTTTTTAATATTAAGTCAAATACCCATAGATCATGAATACATTTATCCATATGTGGAGTACGTGTTGATCTTTTTTAATACAATCTGATGTGGTTAGATCAAACCAATCAACATAGCTGTCACCTCATTTATTTGATTATTGTGCTAAGACATTTATGTTCTACATTTGACAGATCTGTGGGTCTCGACCCACAGGTTGAGAAAAGCTGCCTTAGAACATACCAGAAAGACTGTTTAACATACCTGCTTCCTGAAATAATTTGACTTAGCTTTTAAAATGGAATACATAAATGTTTGAGAGTGCTATTTTAAAAACTGTTTCGTGACCAACTCTTTATATTCAGCCTTCAAAGTGCAATTCATTAGGAAAGATGAGAAGCTTTTTAAAAATGAATGTGTCCAACAAGTGTCATAAAACTGGAGAGATGGCGTCCCCTCTGATAATGAGCCCTTAACAAGCTTTCTTTATATCATAAAAAAGAAGGGGCAGGGCAGCACCTATGGCTCAGTGAGTAGGCCGCTGGCCCCATATACCGGAGGTGATGGGTTCAAACCTGGCCCCTAAAACTGCAAAAAAATAAAATAAATAAAAATAAGGGGCAGGAAGAGGGAGGAAGGCGAGGAGAACAAAACTAAAAGAAATAGGTGTTGTAGCCAATTTGTCTCTTGGAAAGAGCTGAGGAAATCTTGGAAAGATTAAATTTACTCCACATATCTCCAAAGGGCAGGAGAGGGACCATTAGAACAACATCAATGGAGGAGGGGGGGGAAATTTAGGCTTAATATGAGAAAGAAGAATTTTCTATTAAAATGGAATATAGTGCCTTATGAAGCAATAAACACAGCATCCCTAGAGGAAGCTGAAATATTCCTTCCCAGGAACGCTGAAATTGTGAATTTCTCTACTGCCTGGAAAACAGAACGGAGAAGCCAGCTCCATGAGTCTACTGATTACATGGTTTTAGTCAAATGAGTTGAACACGTTTAGAAAAGGTAAAAAAAAAAAAATTGTAGGTCAGCATTCTTCAATTACTACGTTATACAGTAGAACCTAAATACCTGACCTCCTCCCTGCGTTCACCACTCCTTTTGAGTTGATCTAATCTTCACAGGCTGGACAAGGCACCATGTGTATGTATCAGCACATGTGGCCCAGTTCCTTACGCTGACCAGTTCCATCCATTGACCAGTTCTTTACAGTCCCTTGGGTGGTCAACTTACAGAGCTCTTACTGTAATTTACATGTCAGTGATGGACATCTGGATTTTAGGGCCAGCATCTATATTCCTTCTCCTGGTAGGGTCTGCTTGGAATGCACCTGGTCCCTTTGGTTTGAGCAGGATTATCCAGACCTCTGGGCCTCAGAGATGAGCATCTCACTAAAATCAGGCCCAGACAAATAACCACAGAGTTTTCATTCAAACTACTGGAGAAGGCACATTCTTTCTACGGAGATGGCTGGGGTGTGAGCCGAATTGCCGCAAAAGGTCATCTTGTCACCATGAGGAAAGGGGGCTGTGCAGAGACGAGAGAGGAGATGAAACCTGACTACAGCCCCCAGGCCCATCGACACCCAGTCTCTTCAGCTATACAAGCCAGTACCTCCTCTTTTCTACTTTAGCTAGTTTGTGTTGAGTTTCTGTCACTGGCAACCAAAAAATGCTGACTGATGTCTAAGGAGGAAATAGCAAGAAGGGATGCTTGGATATCTAAACAGGCTAATCATCTAGTTTGTTGTAAGTTTCGATCTTTAAAACCTGAAGCAGGGGTGTGTAACCTGAGGCCTGTGGGCTGCACGCAGATCGTTCGAGGACTGTTCTGTTTATCTGCAGTGTCCTATATTGGAAGAGGTGTGCATGGGCCTTTTCTTTCGCTCATCAGCCTTCATTAGCATTTGTGCATTTAATGTGTGGCCCAAGACAACTCTTCTTCCAATGTGCAGTAGAAAAAAGGTTGGATACCCTTGAGAGTATTTCCCCTGGTACCCTTCAAAGGTTCTCATCTTCTTCAATATGACTATTTTCCAGTTTACATCGAACCCACTTTGCTCCAAACTTTCTGCCTCGGTTACCCATGAGCCGTCAAGAAGTTCTCCCTTGGTTTATCTTAATCCCCCAATAAAGAAAA
Organism: Galago senegalensis; assembly: GCA_963575145.1. Lineage (NCBI taxonomy): Eukaryota > Metazoa > Chordata > Mammalia > Primates > Galagidae > Galago > Galago senegalensis. The sequence continues at coordinate 2,234 of CAUYTI010098909.1, read as the reverse complement.
AGAGTGGGGCACTTTCCAGAGGTGGTAACATGAAAAGCAGACAGTTCTGCCTTGTGGCACAGCCCTCCCCTGCACCACGTCACACAAACCACAGCTGGTTAGGAGTGAGATCAACTGGTTAGATCTTATCTGTGTAGATCAACCAGAAATTTCCTCTCTAACTGAAAAACACTGTTTTAAGACCCAGGATCCCAGAAATAGGTTTGTCAAGCTATATAGGTTGACTGTTTTGAAACCATCTCCCCGGCCAACCATCTCCCAGAATCACAGTTTTCTCAATGAGCCTTAGGCCAGTGACTCGGGTGGTTCCAAATCACCTCATCCCACACTTACGTGTTCTGTGTTTTTGAGCATTTTTAAATCCTTCTTCAAATTTTCCTAGCAAACTAAAAAGTGATGCATTTTACAAATTTTAATACAGCCTGGCGCGGACCACGTTGAAGACAGAAATCTCATCAATGAGGCTATTTCTAACCTTCTACAGGACAAAATAAGGTAGAAAGAGATAAATAGGTACTTTATTATATTCCTGTCTGATCATTATCTAATTGTGTCTCATTATATGAATCACAACACCGTCTTTAAGAAAAGACTAAGACAAGTTTCTCAAAAGAATAAATCTTCTGCAATTTTCCCCGATAGTGCAAGTCATGTAAATATCCCCATCATGTACTTATGGCGGCTTAGGGATGGCGCCCCTGGAGCCCAGATTCAGCCGCTTGTAATAGAAAGGAAGCATCTGATTTGTGGGACAAAGTGCCACGTCCACACAAAGCCTCACACTTTGGGACAGCAAGGGAAGAATAATGCTGTATCCACTGGTAGCTGCAGGGGGACATTTCGGTAGGCAAAATGGCATTACTTGAGTTGGAATTGGGCCAGGACACTGGGGCTAAATACCTCGACTCTTATGGAAAGTGCCCTGGGATTGTTAATGCCCTTGAGACGTCAGGACCTCCGTTCTGTGTCTTCTGTGAAAAGAAAAGCTGATTAGATCAGTTAAGTAAATCTCTCAGTGGGCTTCTTTAGCTTCTGATTATCTAGATATGCTCTAATCACCGTCAGATTGCCCTGGTTAAAATTAATGACAGATTAATGTAAGGCTCTCCAAGATATCAAAGCACCAAAATACATACTACCTCAATAATATATCACATATATATATTTTTCATTTGTTCCCCAGGGGATTAATTTAGAGCTCCAACAATTCCTACTTGGACTCAATCACGCTGTTTTAAAGAGTACATAATATCCCAATTATCCTGTTACCCTTATCTTTATGAGTCTCCAGAGGACAGATAACCTAAGTGGGTGATTAGATTTAATACCACACCCCGGAAACCAAGGTCCTGTTTCAACAGACACACTTTAAAATTTTAAAAAAAGAATGTTTTTAAAGTACCTCCAAACATAAAAATCTCTTACGGTATTTACTAAAACCCAAACAGGACTTCAAACACAATTATTCATCTGCTTTGCCATATAAAAATCTAGACTCCATTCAGATTTCTTAAGGGAATAAAGAAACCGAGAATCTTCATTTAGGTGGTAAATAAAAAAAATCATAAATATTCTAAACCAGCATAAACGTCTAAGAAGGCAAACATTTCTTATATCATACACACAAATACTCTCTTTAAAATGGGTTTTGGGGGCATGTCGCTAAAAAATATTATCAGATGAGTTCTTCCTCCCTGTAGTAATCACCCTCCCCCAATAAAAAGAGACAAATTCATGTAGTTCTTTCTCTTTTTCTCCTCTGAAATTTTAATTTACAAATGCTTTTCTTTGTCCTCCTTGATTGAGTTGTTTTTCTCCTTTCCAAAAGGACTCTAATGAATTGTCTTTGGACCATGGGGCAGTTCTGGGCTGAGGCTTGAGTTTTTCATCTGCAAAATGGGACAGCTGGCACAGATCTGCCCTTCCACACTCAGGCTGCACCGTACAATCACCTAGGATGCTTTTAAAAGTATTAATCCCTTGACCCAGCCCCCTGAGGTTCTGATGCCGTTATGACAGCAGCCTTTTTAAAGCTTGTAATGATTGACAGTGACTGAGGGAGGTACCTTCCGGTACCAGTTTTCTTTTCTTTTCTTTTTTTTTTTTTTTTTTGAGACAGAGCCTCAAGCTGTCCCCCTGGGTAGAGTGCCATGGCATTACAGCTCACAGCAACCTCCCACTCCTGGGCTCAAGCGAGTCTCTTGCCTCCGCCTCCCAAGTAGCTGGGACCACAG
>CAUYTI010098908.1:0-14617 GCA_963575145.1 Galago senegalensis | reverse complement strand
CTTGAGCCCAGGAGTTGGAGGTTGTTGTGAGCTGTAATGCCACGGCACTCTACCCAGGGGGAACAGCTTGAGGCTCTGTCTCAAAAAAAAAAAAAACATATCAAACATTAACATGTATTGCTATAGATCACTATAGGAAACTTAATCTAAAGAATATGATTGCTTCATCAACAAAATTTACTTGGAGGTTTAGGGAAATATTGGTTAGAAGATAAAAATTTTCAGTTAGGACGAGTAAGTTCACAATATACGTTGTACAACATGGTGGCTGTAGTTACTAACAGTGCATTGTATATTTGAGAAAATCTACATATTTTAAAACATCCTTTTTCATACCAGATATACAATGTTTATTAAGTAGTTTTAAAAATAACTTTTTTAAGTTGTCTTCCTCCAAATACTTTTGATCTCCAGAAAAATATTTTTGTTACATGTGGCTCCCATACTCTTGACTTTGTATCTCCTAGCTGATCCTGCTGCTTTATGGGAATTAAAAGTTCACATGCAGAAGCACTAACGAGACACTGCTACCTAACACAGCAGATTTAAATGTAATGTGTAGAAGAGTATTTATTTCTTTTCTGCTGAAAGAGGGGGGTTCAGATTCATCTAAATACACAATCATGTATGTGTGTGTGTTACAGGCAGCCAATCCTTTCTTTAAACTGTTAACTATGCTAATGGAGTTTGCTGGTGGCCCTCCAGGAATGCCTCCCTTTGCATCTTACATTCTGCAGAGGATATGGGAGGTGAGTCTTGCAGCAAATGTTTTCAGAATTTGTTTTTCTGACATTTTTACACAACAGTCACTACCATTTTAAGTATCAGTTTCTTCTTAATTAAATACCCAAAATGGTTCTAGTAACACAGCCAGCGAAGAAGAGGAGCTTTGGTCAGAAGGTTTGGGAAAAAACAATTCTTAGCTTGTCTCCCAGACATTTTAAAGATACTGTCGTAGAGACATAGACAACTTTAGCCAATTCAAAGTTCTCATTTCCCTACTCTGAAAAACAATTCCATAAAGCAACTGCAAGCCCTAGAAATACAAACCACGTTTTCAGCAGTTGACAAAAATGGTAGAGGAAACACCAACTACTTCCTTTCCTCCAGAGTTATTGCTGAGGTCACAAAACTTCTCCTTGGTGAACTCTGGAAAAGCTCAAGACTAGGTATGAGCAAATGTTTTCTCTAAAGGACCAATAGCAAACATTTTGGGCTTCGTTGAAACTATGCACTTCTGCTATTTTAGCCTAAAAACAAGTATAAAATAAATGAGTGATTGTGGCTGTGTTCCAATGAAACAACAAAAATGGGCTGCCACAGAATTTGGCCTGCAGGCCATAGTTTCCAACCCCTGCTCTAGACTGTGAGGATTTCCCTTTTCCCGTGAAAAAACTCTCCAGGACAGTATAATGAGCGACTGTACATTCTCACTTAGTAAAATACCTGAGCATGGAGTAAGTTGAGTAAGTGAAGAAAGTTGAGAGAATTCAAAGTACTTTTAGATAGTATTAAAATTTACAAAGTCAGCATGACCAAAAGCTCACTGGGTTCTCATATTTGTCTTCTTTTATAATACTTGGTTATTTTAAATTTGTTTTATAAAACAATGACAAGTTTTCTTCATTTCCTGTTGATAAAACTAAGTACCTTTAAAAAATGGGAAGTACATGGCCGAAACTGCTTTAAGCTCTAGTTTTTGAGAAACTACCTCAGCTCTAAGTGTATACAAAATTGCATATACAAAAAGCAAGTATAAAAGTAACTGCTCATTCAGTTTACCTTATGTTCTGTTCTTGTCATTTTATTCATAGGTGATTGAATACAATCCTTCTCAGTGTCTGGATTGGTTGGCAGTACAGACACCCCGAAATAAACTGGCACACAGCTGGGTCCTACAGAATATGGAAAACTGGGTCGAGCGGTTTCTTTTGGCTCACAATTATCCTAGAGTCAGGACTTGTAAGTCAAATATTCAGAATTTAACAAACCATTTACTTTTCAAAGTTCTGCTTTGTTTTTTAGACAACTATGATATGCCCATTTTTAGATATGCAAAGCTCTTAGAGACATTTTTAAAGGCCAAAGTTATATTAGTATTTGGAAAACTATGACAGTGTCTTACAAATATCTACAGTGTTTTTGTTTTTTAAAAAATAGGTAATCAGTCAGGCATGGTGGCTTGCACCTGTAGCCCCAGCTACTTGTGAGGCTGAGGCAAGAGGATTGCTTGAGCCCAGGAGTTTGAGGCTGCAGTGAGCTATGATTGGGTGACAGAGCAAGAACCTAGCCTGGGTGACAGAGCAAGAACCCAACAGTTTTTGGTTTTCCTTTTTTATTTCATTTGTTTTTTTTTACAACTAGGAAACCATGTTATTTCCTAGGTAATATCATCACTGCTATCATTTTTGTTTCCTTGCTTGATAGAGTGACAAGGCATGATCAGAATGAGTGAAGGAAGTAAAGACTCAGAAAATCCTGTGTAACTCTTGGGCAGTGCCTGTGGTTCAGTGGGTAGAGCGCCTGCCCCATATACTGATAGTGAAGGGTTCAAACCTGGCCCCGGCCAAACTGCAACCACAACAAAAAAAATCCAGGCACTGGGGCAGACGCCTATAGTCCCAGCTATTCAGGAGGGTAGCTGAGCCCTCCTAAGCCCAGGAGTTGGAGGTTACTGTGAGCTGTGACGCCATGGCACTCTACCAAGGGCGATAAAGTGAGACTCTGTCTCAATTTTTAAAAAAAAAGGTAACTTTTGAGGGGCCCTGCCTATGGCTCAAAGGAGTAAAGCGCCGGCTTCATACACCAGAGGTGGTGGGTTCAAACCCAGCCCCAGCCAAAAACTGCAAAAAAAAGTAGCTCTTGAGAAGATTAAAAGTAAAATAGTAATAAAGACACAAAATAAGCTGAGAGATAATAGTGACATGAATTATGGGAGTTAAATGGATACACACCTTTGTTTTTGCATATAAGCCAGTAAAAAATAAACATTTTAAAAGACAGATGGACAAATATCAAAAAGATATTTCACAAAAAAGAAAATTATTTGTAATTAAAAATTATTTGTAGAATATATTTAATTAATAGTTTAATAAATGAAAAGTAGTTAATTTTTGAAATTTCTTTGTTAAAATTATTTTCTAGCAGTTCAGAGAGAGGGCCTAGAATCAGTGATACTCCAATCACAGTCAAACATATTTAGTACCTAGGCGTGAGATTCTGAACACCATTCTCCAATAAAAGGATTCACAGCTCCTTGGAGAAATAGCTGATTTTTAGGGCTGGGGCAAAGACTGTCCAAGATGAATCTAGAGCTTATTATATTTCCAGTATATGTACTCAACAAAATGATGAAGGATATGTTAAAGGGACATAGTATTAACCTGAAAGAACTCCCAATTGCCCAAATTAGAATAATTTGAATAACAAATAACATAGCACTCTTATAACCCAGAGTATAAAATAAATGTTCATGAGTCCGTACTAATATAAATAAATGATTGAGTGAATAAATAATGGAGAAGAAACAAATCTCCCATAAAAGAGAATTGCAAATAATTTATATATACCACACAACTCCCCCATTCAGGAGATGGAGCTGAACTCCTTATTCCTCAAGTATGAGCTTAATGACTTCTTTCCAAAGAGTAACCTTACAATAAAGAAACTTGATAGACACACTAACTCAGTCAGGTGGTTATGGTTAACAGCACTGATTTAAGTTGGATTGATAATGTGTACCCTTGATTTGCTATAATGCGAAGGATACTTCATCTCTGATCTTCCTCTTAAAAACTCATAACCTGAGTCTAACCATGTTATACAGTACATCAGGCAAGCCCAATTTGAGAGACATTCTGTAAAATACCTAACTAGTATTTCTCAAAAATGTAAAGATTATCAAAGCAGGCCAGGCACAGTATCTCATGCCTATAATCTTAGCATTCTGGGAGGCTAAGGCAGATGGATTGCCTAAGCAAGAGTGAGACCCCATCTCCACTAAAGTAGAAAAATTAGCCTACCATGGTGACACACACCTATAGTCCCTGCTAGTTAGAAAGCTGAAGCAAGAGGACACTTGAGTCCAATTGGGAGTTAGAGGTTGCTGTGAGCTATGATGATGCCACAGCACTCTACCCAGGGTGGCAAAGTGAGACTCTCAAAAAAATTTTTTTTTACCAAAAACAAGGAAAGTCTTAGGAACTTAAGGAGATGTGACAACTAATTGTAATTGGATCCTGGAACAGTAAAAAAGTGACAAGTACAAATCTAGTGAAATCTGAAGTGTGGAATTTAGTTAATTGCAACATTCTGGTGTTGGTTTCTTAGTCACAACAGATATACCATAGTCTTAATACGTGGATCATTATGAAAGTTTCGAGATACACAGAAATCAAGAAAAGTAAAATCTTCATGCACAGAAACAGATGAAGCCCTCCCAGCAACATCAATAAACTGAGCAAGTTGAAACTTGGATGGATGAATGAGAAAGGACACTGTCGACTTTTTTTCTCAGTCGAAATAATAGACCATAACATCTTCTGTCTCAAAACTTTCATAGTGATCTAGATGTTAACAATGGGGGTAATTGGGTAAGGTGTATATGGGAATTGTCTGTTTTCTGTATTCCATGATAAAATGTTTATTCAAGAGAATCATCTGTCAGTGGAGGAGACCTGTAGATTGGCGTTGTCATTCTGCTCATGGGCTTCTTTTTGCTCCAACTTTAGTTAATCCCATATTAGTGGGATATTGGTCAGAGCCAGTGTGTATGCTAATTGTCATTAGAGTACTGACCTCTCCCCCGGCATAAAACAATAAAGAAACTTATGCTGGACACCAAAAAATGTTTGTTTAAGCCAGCTGTTAACATGTAGTATGGATGTCAGCACTGAGGAAATGGCATTCTTATAATTACAATGACACTGTATATTAATATTACTCTTACAAAAGACAGTATGTACCAAGATCCTTGAAAATGTTATGCTCTTTTTAACTCAGTAATACCATTTTAGGGATTCTAATATAAGTAAGTTATGCAGTATGTGGATGGCAAACAGCATTATTCATAATTGTGAAAAATTTTAAATTATTCTGTGAGGAAGCATTATCATAATGCATCATTTTAAAATTACAGTAGTGAAGACTGTGTAAAGTGTTCTGATATCTATACCTTGAAAAAAGGGCCCAAATAGCTGACTAGAATTAGTAATATTTAAAATAAGATTTCAAGTAAAACGTATAAAAGCTACATAAAGATACTTATAAATATAACAAAATAATGTTAAGGAATGACTGAGAATGTTTGATATAGAGAAAAGAAGAAAAATGGAGACATATATCTTAAAATAGCTGAAGAGTTACTATATAGAAATGGAAATAGATTTGTTCTGAGTTTTCTATAGTATAAAACTAGACCCAAAGACTCTCGGCAAGTTATAATGCATTTTTTAACAAGATCGGCTATCCTTCCAAATTAACCTTTCTACCTATTTTGAAAAATAAACATAATTGAAAAGTTTTGGTTTTCCCTAGCAGAATTTTTTATTTAAAAGCAAGTAGCTTTTTGGCCATGTGCAGTGGTTCACACCTATAATCCTAGCACTCTTAGAGGCCAAGGCAGGAGAATCCCTTGAGGTCTGGAGTTTAAGACCAGCCTTGCTTTTGGAGCAAGAATAAGAGCTGGTCTCTACCAGAATTAGCTGGACATGGTAGCACATGCCTGTAGTCCCAGCTACTCAGGAGGCTAAGGCAGGAGAATCACTTGCACCCCAGGAGTTTGAATTTACAGGGAACTATGATCATGCCACTACATCCTAGCTAGGGTAACAGACTGAGATTCTCCCTCAAAAATAGCAAGTAGCTTTTATAGACATAAAGAAATAATTAGGTATATGATAAAGCAGAGAAAAATGTAGATTATAGAATCGAGATGGTAGATCCATAGTTTTTCAGTAGAGTTTTTTCATCCACTTAGTGTACTCAAGTGAAGTGAAAGTATGGAACTTAAACTGAATGACTTTTTTAAATCATAAATTGCTTTTCTCAGTTGCACTTCTATAAAAAACTGATGAGGATCACACCTACATGCCAAATTTTTACATTTGAAACACATACCAAACACAGCCTTTAAAAAGTCAAATTAGTACATAGGAAAATAAATACATATAAATTGCGGTATGATGCACAAATAAAGTTTAATTTGAAAATAAACTACAGGCTCGGCGCCTGTGGCTCAAGTGGCTAAGGCACCAGCCACATACACCTAAGATGGCGGGTTCCAATCCAGCCCGGGCCCGCCAAACAACAATAACGGCTACAACCAAAAAATGGCTGGGCATTGTGGTGGGCGCCTGTGGTCCCAGCTACTTGAGAGGCTGAGGCAGGAGACTCGCTTGAGCCCAGGAGTTGGAGGTTGCTGTGAGCTGTGATGCCATGGCACTCTACCCAGGGGGATAGCTTGAGTCTCTGTCTCAAAAAAAAAAAAAAAAAAAAAGAAAAGAAACTATAATTTTAGAAACCGTAACTTTATTTGCTTTGACAATATGGTAGAAAATATCCAATTTTAAATAAATTAGTGGGGGACAGAACCAAAGTGTGTATTGAAAGGAATTCAAACTCTGGCATTAGAGTCTTGAGGAGGTTATATAGTGAATACTGTTGCTAGGAGCACTAGTCCATGAGTTTGACAATCTGTATTTTGTATTTCAGTTTTGTCACTAGCTATGTCATTGTAGTCTTACTGTCATTAAGCTTGAGTTAAAGTGGAGATAAGAAAAGCAGTGCCTGCCAGCATAAAGTTATGATGTCATATAGTGTACACTTAGTAAATGTTAGCAGTTATTATTGTTATTACTGTTGTTGTTTTATCATTATCATCTTCATCATCATTTCTCAAGGGCCAATCTAGTCTCTACCTCTTTATATCTTTGTGACCTTGGTCTCTGCTTCTCCAAGATTCAGATTTTTCAATGTAATATCACCTACCTCCAGGATCATTGTGAGGATTAAATGAGATATTTTAAAAGTGCCTAACTCAATGCTTTGCTCATAGTAACTGCTTTTACATGTGGACTCAACTAATATGTCATTACCTCTCAGATAGGCATAATAACAGTTTTCAGGTATGTTGAAGGAGGGTTCATTCTCTGGGTGTAAGTTTAGCCTTAGAAGACTTTTAAAGATTTTCCGAAGTTATTGTTCTATAATTACTATATATATAAAATCTTATATAATACAAAGGACTTTTGTATATAAAATCCCATTCTATCTTTAGAACTTAAGTGTATTTTACCATTATTTGTAAACTATTACAAAATAATGTATAATTGTTTTTTAAATAAGAAGAAAACTAAGGCCATAAAATACTAAATGGTTAGACCATGTCAGGTACCTTTTGGTTTGTCTTCTGGCTCCAAATGTTGTGTTTCCTGTTAAATCATACTACTTCCTGAGAAGAAATAAATGATAAAGTAAGTGAGAAAATTCTGTATCTCAGGAGTACTAAACAAAAGTTAAAAAACTGTTTCTGCTAATGGCGGTTATTATTGCCACTTAAATAATAATAGTGGCAGAATGGAGGGAGTCTGTTTCTGTTGCCCCTTGGGACCTTTCTGTGGAGTCAAGGGTAAAGCAGAAAGATATCGAAAGAAATGTTTATGTCCCGTAATTTTTATTTATTTTATTTATTAAAGAGAAGAGTGGCTTTGTGTTTTAATGACTGCTCTTCGGTCTATTTTATATATTATAAGGATCTGACAGTTTTGTTTTACATTTTATAGCTGCAGCTTATCTTCTGGTGTCCCTTATACCAAGCAATTCCTTCCGCCAGATGTTCCGGTCAACAAGGTCTTTGCACATCCCAACCCGTGACCTTCCACTCAGTCCAGACACAACAGTAGTCCTACATCAGGTCTACAACGTGCTCCTTGGTTTGCTCTCAAGAGCCAAACTTTATGTTGATGCTGCTGTTCATGGCACTACAAAGCTAGTGCCCTATTTTAGCTTTATGACTTACTGTTTAATTTCCAAAACTGAGAAGCTGATGTTTTCCACATATTTCATGGATTTGTGGAACCTTTTCCAGCCTAAACTTTCTGAGCCAGCAATAGCTACAAATCACAATAAACAGGCTTTGCTTTCATTTTGGTACAATGTGTGTGCTGACTGTCCAGAGAATATCCGCCTTATTGTTCAGAACCCAGTGGTAACCAAGAACATTGCCTTCAATTACATCCTTGCTGACCATGATGATCAGGATGTGGTGCTTTTTAACCGTGGGATGCTGCCTGCCTACTATGGCATTCTGAGGCTCTGCTGTGAGCAGTCTCCTGCATTCACACGACAACTGGCTTCTCACCAGAACATCCAGTGGGCCTTTAAGAATCTTACACCACATGCCAGCCAATACCCTGGAGTGAGTAAAATTGATCCTCTTATATTTGTGTCCTCAAATTGATGCGAAATACGTGTTTTTTCTCCTTGTGGGAAGTGATCACAAAATACAGAAGAATAGTTTAACCATTCTTTCTTAAGCACTTAATGGATGTTTATTTTCTTGGAGACACATATAAAATGCTATATTGTTATAAAATTGATAAGTATTCTTAGATTAAAGGTGGAATTTTATCTCTAATAGAACTTAATTATTTTAATTTGTGGTTTTATAAATACATCTTTTGTGTATGCCTAACAAAGAATCTCAACTTCATGATACAGTTTTAGGGACATGAGTACTATTTTAAAATAAGGTATTTATTATCAAGATCTACATGGTGTGCTATGCTGTGAGATAGATAATACTTTTTCCCCCTAGTATTCCCTAGTATTGTTTCTCAAGCTCTATCCAAGAAAATGAAATGTTTAAGAAATCTGTCATGCTAACAAGTATATGCAGTCTCTAAATCCCCTTACCTCTGCTGACTACTTGTAGGTTTCATATTAGATTTTTTCCTCTCTGTGTAAAGCTGTCAATCCTGTATATTACTTTTCTTTTTTCTTATTTATTTTTTTAGAGACAGTGTCTCACTCTTGCCCAGGCTAGAGTGCAATGGCGCGACTTATAGCTCACTGTTACCTTGTACTTCTGGGCCCAAGTGATCTTCTCACCTCACTGTTTTAAGCAGCTAGGACTACAGATTATAGGCGTGTGCCACCACACTCAATTAACTAACTTTTTTATTTTTTTAGAGATAGGATCTCTCTATATTGCTCAGGCTGGTCTTGAACTCCTGCCCTCAAGCTATCCTCCCACTTCAGCCTCCCAGAGTGCTGGGATTACAGGCATGAGCCACCATACCCAGCCCTTTTTTTACTTTTCACTGTTGCCTCTTACTGTCATAAACTGTCCTATAGATAGACTGTCCTTTATAGATTAAACTCTCCTTTGTTATATAATATGATGAGTTATTTAGAATCTCTCACCCAGAAAGAATAACCTGATGTCTAGTCGTAAAAATTAGAATGCCCATAAAGTAGGAAAGGAAATGAATGTATTATGTATCAAGAAATTCAAAACCAAGGCTGTAAAAGTTCAATCTTCGAATTCAAAGGAGTCATAACAGTATATATTAAGCTTCAGTGAATCAATCTCCATCATATTCACATGATTAATGTTTGAAGTAGTTCTCATTGTGATGTCCAGAGTTAAGTAAGTCTTTGATGAATATGAGGTAAATTAGAATGCATATCCCCTATGTTGTGTCTTACCCTTAACATCACTGAAATGTAAGGATGTTTTATTTTACAACTTGTTAGAAATTTTCATAAAAATGATAATTATGTCAATTTTCACTATGAAATATTATGAAGCTGGAGGTTTCAATTCATTTACAAGTGTGTTAGAAGAGCAAACCTTTCCTAACCCATACATAAGCAAATGTCTATAAAATCACAGCAAATGATTACTAAGATACTGTTTCCCATATTTCATCCATCGGACCTTGAATATCATCTTTAAAAGGTCTAATATTGGCTCGGCGCCTGTGGCTCAGTCGGCTAAGGCGCCAGCCACATACACCTAAGGTGGCCGGTTTGAATCCCCAGCCCGGCCCGCCAAACAACAATGATGGCTGCAACCGAAAAATAGCCAGGCGTTGTGGCGGGCGCCTGTAGTCCCAGCTACTTGGGAGGCTGAGGCAGGAGACTCACTTGAGCCCAGGAGTTGGAGGTTGCTGTGAGCGTGATGCCATGGCACTCTACCCAGGGTGATAGCTTGAGGCTCCGTCTCAAAAAAAAAAAAAAAAAAAAAAAAACTTCAAGAAGAAATTCTTCAGTAACCAAAGTTGGGGAAGAGTTCTAACACCTGACACACAAAAAAATTCATAAAAACAAATATTGGTAAATATAAATAAATACTTTTATTCTGTGAGAAACCCTGTTCAGAGGATGAAAAGATAATCTACAGACTAGGAAAAAATATTTGTATACTATGTATCTGACAAAGGATTAGAATCTGTAATATATAAAATCTCTCAAAACTCAATAAAAAAAAACCAATCCTATAAAAAAATGGGCAAAAGACATGAACAGACATTTCACTGAAGAGGAAATACAGATGGGAATTAACACACGAAAAAGATGTTCAACATCGTTTACCATTAGGAAAATGAACAAGACTTAAGCTCTCACTGCACACCTATCAGAATAGCTAAAATAAAAAGGTGACAGCACCAAATGGTACAAGAATGTGGAAAAACTGGATCACTCATACATTTCTGGTGAAAGCACAAAATGGTACAGTCACTCTGGGAAAACACTTTGGTGATGTCTTATAAAACTAAACATATAACTCCCATACAGCCCAACAATTGCACTCTTTAATCTCAGAGAAATGGAAACTTACATTCACACAAATACCTGTACACAAATGTTTATAGCAGGTTTATTTGTAACAGCTAAAAAACTGGAAATGGCTCAGATGTCCCTCTGAGGGAAGAATGAATGGTTAAATAAGAACAGTGGTATATCCACACCATGGATTACTTACTAATAAATAGGAACAAGGTATTGATATCTACAACTTGTATTAATAAAATGAATTTTCAGAGAATTATACTCAGTGAAAAAAGCCAATCCCCAAGGTCTACAAACTATATGACTCCATTTATATAATTTTTTTTAAATGATGAAATCATAGAAACAGAGAACAGATTAGTGGTTTCAAGGGGGTCAAGAATGGGAGTGGGTAAAGGCAGGAAATGGATGTTGTTATCAAAGAGCAACAAAAGGATGGAGATGTAGTCACTGAACCATTTTGTATCAATGTCAATATCTTGGTTTTGATACTGTGATATGATTTTACAAGAAGTTACCATTAACAAAAATTGGGTAAAGGGTACATGAGAGGTCTCTGTGCCTTTTCTTATACTATGTATGAATCTACAATTATCTCAAAATAAAAAGTTTAATTATAAAATCTAATTCAGGATTAAACACAAAATATGGTATAATTAAATGGATAAGGTAAGCCAGGCATGGTGGCTCATGCCTGTAATCCTAGTAGATCTCTTTAAGAGTTCGAGACCAGGCCGAGCAAGAGTAGAGACCCTGTCTTTACTAAAAATGAAAAATTGAGGCAAGAGGATCACTTGAGCCCAAGAGTTTGAGGTTGCTGTGAGCTACAACACCATAGCACTCTACTGAGGACAAAAAAGTGAGACTCTGTCTCAAAAAAAAAAATAGGAAAAAATAAGACAATTTACTTGCATTAATCCCACATTCTGTTTTATGCATTCTCACTAATTTTTCCAAAATATTATTGACATAACTACTAACATGATATTCTCAGCATATATAATCAATTCATGATTCCACTATAATGTTTAATCTTGATAGAAGGTATTTTGTTCTGTTCAATTCTAAAATTAATAAGAGCTGACACAGAGGAGTTTCAGGGCTAAAACCCACCAATTCATGATGATTTATTCAGGTATCTGTTATTACAACGTACTTTTTACGTTATCAAGTGACACTTCTCCCTTACTAGTCACGTGGGTAACTCCTCAATCCCTTTTATGTCTTGCCTGAAATATTTCCCTCAGGGACACTTCTGTGACCACAAGATTTAAAATGGTAATGCCCTTCTTCTCACTACCTATATTGTTTAATCTTGCTTTGATTTTCTCCATAACACATAATCATCTAATACTAAATAATTTTTTCCTATTTACTCCCTAGTAGGACATAAGCTTCCAAAGGGTGGAAGTTTTTGTTTCATTCACAGTATAATTTCCAGTACCTAAAATAGTACCTGACGTATGTAAGGTGCTCAGTACGTACTTAAGTAAATGAAGAAATTAATGGGGAAAAAAAAGCAAATGAAAATTTTTTCTCAGTGAGGAATAATATAGAGGGCAAATACTGACTCTCTGAGAATGATAAAATACAGTTTAGAGGGGCAGCGCCTGTGGCTCAAAGGAGTAAGGCACCAGCTCTATATGCCGGAGGTGGTGGGTTCAAACCCAGCCCCGGCCAAAACTTGCAAAACAACAACAAAAACAAACAAACAAAAATTTTAAAAAATACAGTTTAAAAGAAATCAGGAATCATAAACCCTATAGCATATAATATATTCAATATATTTGAATTAAAGGTTTTGAATCTTTTCAATATAGGAAACTCTACAATCAGTAATTACAGCTGCAGTTTTGTTGGCATACAAGTACTTTGGATTGAACATATGACCTAGAAAAAATAGTTTACCACTGTAATGCTATTGCTAATGCATTTCCATTAGCTATGGAAAAGCTGGTCAGACTTAAAAGCTTTAGCTACAGGTAAAGTGAGTTTCAGAGAGTTCATGGTAACTTTAATGACATGACATCTAAAATTTTGTTAACATCTAAAAGAAAATGTCAGAGAGTACAAACTGATTTAGGGAAGAAGAGGCCATTAAACCAAGTTGCCCTGCATGTGGTGTTTAAACGTACAGCAAGGAAAGTGATTTATTACGTTCACTACTAAATCCACCACCAATGTCTTCAACCAGACTAAACTGGGGCAAGCCAAAATCAGAACTCAACTGCCTTGTCTGTAAAATTAGTTGCTGAATTAGACTCTGAGCTCTTCAAACGATGGCATGTTGTTTTATTTATCTTAGTGTGCCAAGTACATTGTTAATGATTAACAAAAACTTGTTAAATGAATTAAGTAATTATATAGGAACTTAGAAATGGGATTTTTCTGAACTCCAGCCTTCCTTTCTCAAGGAATTCTATCCTTTCCTAAAGGACCTGAAAGGTACTAACTGCCCATAAGGGGAATAAGACTGGATCCAGAAATTTCTCTGTGGGTTCAATCCAGGAGATAATGACAGATAAGGTTCTAGGGGTCATGAGCTATTCTGAGCTGAGGTCATGAAGATAGATGTGGGGTCAAGGGTGCATAAGAGAAAAATGCTCTGACACTGAAAATGATTTTTTTTTGCAGTTTTGGGGCAGGGCTGGGTTCAAACCCGCCACCTCTGGCATATGGGGCCAGCATCCTAACTCCTTTGAGCCACAAGCGCCACTCTGAAAATGATTCTTTTTTATCATCCTTTCATGATCCCTCATTCTCATATTCATCTTTAAAAAGCCAAAAGGTGAAGATTCCGTCAAAGGTCATGCCACAATTCCTAAATGTAAAATATCAAACTCTTTCGAAAATGTCATGTTAGCTTATTTGCTTTTCATTATGTCCCTTTATAGCTTTCAATTTTTGTTCTATGTGAATATATTTCATATTTGAAAAGTAAATATAAAAAATAAATGTGTTCAATAATGTTTTTAGTTGTTGATGTGTGGTGGCTCACGCCTGTAATTCTAGCACTTTAGAGGGCCGAGGAAGGAGGACTGCTTCAGCTCAGGAGTTCTAGATAAGCCTGAGCAAGAGAGAGACCCCCATCTCTATAAAAGAGAAAAATTAGCTGAGTGTGGTGTCATACGCCTGTAGTCCCAGCTACTCAGGAAGCTGAGTCAAGAGGATCACATGGTTCGGCTCCTGTGGCTCAAGTGGCTAAGGCGCCAGCCACATACACCCAAGGTGGCGGATTCGAATCCAGCCCAGGCCTGCCAAACAACAATGACTGCTGCAACCAAAAAATAGCCCGGCGTTGTGGCGGGCGCCTGTGGTCCCAGCTACTTGGGAGGCTGAGGCAGGAGACTCACTTGAGCCCAGGAGTGGGAGGTTGCTGTGAGCTGAGATGCCACAGCACTCTAGCGAGGGAGACAGCTTGAGGCTCCTGTCTCAAAAAAATAAATAAAATTAAAAATTAAAAAAATAAAAAAAAAGAGGATCACATGAACCTAGGAGTTTGAGGTGGCAGTGAGCTATGATGACATCACTGCACTGCTGCAACCTGGGTAACAGAGCAAGACTTTGTCTCAAACAAAAAGAAAAAAATACTGCTTTAAGTTGATCACAAGTATTGTGTTTCAAAGCATTTATCATTTGTTTCTGTACTCCTTAATACTGCTTGGCTTTGGCTCAGCACCTGTGGCTCAAGCGGCTAAGGCGCCAGCCACATACACCTAAGGTGGCGGGTTCAAATCCCCAGCCTGGGCCCGCCAAACAACAATGATGGCTGCAACCAAAAAATGGCCAGGCATTGTGGCGGGCGCCTGTAGTCCCAGCTACT
>CAUYTI010098907.1:0-51436 GCA_963575145.1 Galago senegalensis | reverse complement strand
ATCATAGCTGTGTACATTAATGCAATCATGGGGCACAATGTGCTAGTTTTACACACAATCTGAAATGCTTTCATCAAACTGGTCAACATACCCTTCACGGCATTTTCTTAGTTATTGTGTTAAGACATTTATATTCTACACCTAGTAAATTTCACATGGACTCGTGTAAGATGCACCGTAGGTGTGGTCCCACCAATTACTCTCCCTCCACCCATCCTCCCCCCTCCCCTTCCTTCCCTTTTCCTCTTGCTTCTTGGGCTATAATTGGGTTATAGCTTTCATATGGTCACCCATATCTAGTTCACCCCTTCCTGTGAGTACATGGAAGGCTACACACTCCAGGCCTGCTTAGGTTGGGTCTGTGGCTAGAAGTGACATAAGGTCACTTCTCTGCTGGGCATTAACTGCTCATGTGAGAACCTCCACGCTCTCTTCCTTCCTCAGCTGTACCACTGGGACTTCATGTGTTCCAGATAACACAGATAACACAGCTGGTACAGGTGTTGTATCAGCCTGGGGCCGCGAGTGCTATATGGATCTTACCTCTGATGACTATGTAATAGGAATGAGAAACTTTTGTTATGTTAACCCCCTGAGATTTTGGAGTTGTTATTGTGCTGTAGTATAATAATCTGAATATTTGGAATGAACATACTGAGAGGTCAGGTAACACAACCAAGGTCACCCAAAGTGGAAGAATGGAGCTATGAACCCGGGTTGAATTAGGCTCCAAAGTTTGCACCACCTTCTCACACCATGCCAGCTTCCATAATCATATGAAGTCCTTGGCACAAAATTGGCACTGGAAAAGTACTTTATCCCTTAGTATTATTGTTGATGATTACTTAGATGTTTTTTAACATTTGAGCCAAATTTTTCAGTTTTACCCATATGTATATATACACTTTACATACATGTATATAACATGCCTGTATATTTCATATATGTATACATAACATATAACATGTATCTGTGTATAGATTTAACTTTTGCACTAAGTTTATGAGGTAGGTCTTAGTAAGGAAGAACTGGAATTTGAACATTTTAAATTTCAGGAGTTTATAGCCTAGTAGAGGGCTAAGAAAGCTACACAAATATTAAATATAGCATTCAAAAAGGTCAGAGAACTGGTACAGGGTTTGTCCTTATTATATGCTTACAACTGAATGAGAAAGTACTATGGGATTTGGGAGTAGAGGGCCCAAAGGCTTCGTGGGGCAGTGGAGCTTCCCTGAGCTTTGTGGGATCAGTAGGATTTTGGGGGAAGACTGTGACGTGAAAGGGCATTTCAGCATCCTCATGCATTTGGAGGAAATGTCCAGCATGCTGCTGGTTGCAGTGTGGTTTTGTGTTGGGAGTGGTAGGTGGCCAGGGTGGAGAGAGGCTGGAGAGCAGTGGAAAGCAGAGCAGGAAGCAACCTCAGAGATCACCCCATCTAGGGGAGGTGAAAGGCCTTTGATCTCAGAAGTTAACAGCGTCCATCCCTTAGAAAGGACTGCATGGATGATTTTGAAGCTCATTAGTGCTCAGCGGGGAAAAAACCCCAAAGATCAATTAATGATGAATTTCAAGGGCACTTTAGGAAAGTGGTGGTGCCTGATGGCCGCTCCTCTGGCATCTCTGATCTTGTCCAATCACTTCACCTCACATTCAAAGGAACTGAGATCCAGAAAGGAAAAGCAACTCTTCAAAGGAACTACAACCCAGCGAGGGAAAGCGCTCTGCCAAGGCCACACAGCTGGACTGTACAACTGGAACTACAACAAAGAGCACCTAATCCCATCCCTTTTTGTGGTGTGAGTGTGCTTTTTTCCCTCCATACTGAGTGAGCATCAGATTCCGGATGCCCTTGTGCAATTGAACCATCATGCAGGTGAGAGGGAAGCTCTGGGTGTTCTTCATCAGGAAGAGGCACTGAAATGAGAGCGGGCACGTGCTAGACACACTGGCACGTGGAAAACAGAGGGAGGAAAGGGCCAGATAAATTCTGAAGCCAAATTAGAAATCATGTAATTAGGACCTGAACGGGGGTAGTGGAGATAACATGTTGGATGAGTCTGATGACCACAGAGGAGGAGGGATTCGTGTTGTTAGTAACAGTAACATGAC
This sequence comes from Galago senegalensis, assembly GCA_963575145.1. Lineage (NCBI taxonomy): Eukaryota > Metazoa > Chordata > Mammalia > Primates > Galagidae > Galago > Galago senegalensis. The sequence continues at coordinate 49,327 of CAUYTI010098907.1, read as the reverse complement.
AATGTTGTTCATACACAGGCTCACATCACTGTTCTGGAAACTGATGTTGAAAAGAACATTTCCCCGGAGAAGGCCCAGACTAATCCCATGTTTAAACAGTCCTTGGATGCTGTATTCCAAGCTGAAGTTGGCTGTTCCTCTGAGTGCCAAACACCCATATGAAAACGAAAATACTAATGAGTCCAACATCTGAATGTTTGGTCTATATGACGCCAAGCATCCCACACAGCTCATTCAGAGGCGACAAGAGGGCACGTGGTGCCGAATGCTGGTGCGGGCGCTTTATAGATTCCCACTGGGAGTCTGAGGAGTTTGGGTATGCATACCATGTTACCCAGACAACACTGATTTGAATCCTTTTGGCAAATCTACTTCACTTCACAAGTTGATGAGACACAGAAAAAGCGCCACATCATCCAAACAAAATCCTGCTTAGAATGGTGAGTAGTCTCTATCACAGTGGGTCTTGTGTAACATGGAATAACAATGTGTAGTTGTTATCACAGCTATATTGGTGTGGAATACTAGCTAGGTCATTTTGAAAAGTTTCAAATAATAATTACAATGTTTAGTTCATGAGATGGACAATGATGACAGGTGATCGAATAGAAAGAAATAGATCTTATGTGACCTTAAGGGAATCTGCACCCAGTTTACTTATCTTTATATATATTTAACAATGTGGGAGGCAGACAGGCTGAATTCCTCATAGATCTTCCAACTCAGGGTAAAGTGCCCAGTCAGGGGAATGTCTGCGTGGCTATCCCTGTAAGGGGAAATCAGCAGTGCAGGTGAGCTGAGGCCATCACCTAGTGATTTAGGATAGAGAAGCTGAGATGTCTGCCTGAGATGAGACTTGCTCTCCCCCCTACTCTCCTGCTTGCACCTTTATCTGGCCTCTTTAGATGTTCCATTACCCTATGTTCTGTTTACCCTTTACCCAACCTTCCTGGGGGCTGTCATCTCCCCTCTCTCATTTTTAATCTTGACTGCTGACTGTTGACTGCTATGCATCCTTGCACATATGCTCTGTTATGTACCCAACAAAAAGACTCAAGGAAACAGAACAGGTCTGCATTGTTCTCATGCTGCCCCCAGGCACAGGACACAGTGGATGCCCTTATAGGCTTCCAGTTGTATGCACTAAGTTTGGTGTAAGTTTCATGCTTTCTTCAGTGCCATCTCCCTTGCTGGCCACTGTCCCAGGTTGGGGTCCACTAGACACCCAACATAACAGGATGATGACAGGCACATAGCAGGTACTCAAGCAATATCAGTTTCATTTTGATATTGACACAGAACTTAAAGGCAACTTGATTGAACTCCATTTTACTTGACACATCTATCAAGTTAGGTGGGCTCTGAAACAATAGTTGTGCCGTGTCACTCAACTAGCAAATGGTGGGGACCTGGTTTGCTGGTTTTTGGCTTTAAGTCCAGTACACTTTTCACTGCATCATAATAATGAACATGTTCTCCATAGTACCATTTATTCCGAGTAGCCTATAACTTTGGCAGTCCATACTGGAATTTTTTTTCCCATTGTGGCTTGTTCAAGAGTTATCATCACCAAGTTTTGGAGGGGTTTTTTGTAGGTTTTTTTTTTTTTTTGGACAGGGCTGGGTTTGAACCTGATACCTCCAGTCTAAGGGGTCGGCACCCTACTCCTTGAGCCACAGGCACTGCCCACCACCAAGTATTTTTAACTGATAGAACAGATTTTTATAGAGACAAACTGATGCATTATCCTGAGAAATGGGCTAAACTTTATGATGGGATTCCCCAAGAATAAGTTGGGGATCACAGGCTATTTTCAACTTGGAATCTGAAGAGCATTTAGCCATATAATAAAAGGACTTTTCTATTTTCAAGTGAAATGACTTTCAGAACTTCCAGATTATTGATATTCAGAAAGCTGTGTCTCTGATTATTCTTTTTTTTTCATTTTAATACATTCATGTGTTCATTCGATTGTTCATCTATCCATTAAACATTAATCATATGTCAAGGGCTGGAGAATAAGAGGTGAGATAGTCCTCACTCAAGGAGCTCACAGTTTGGGTAGAAACAGACAAACTAACAGTGAATTATGATACAGTATGAGAGTAGATACAGGGGAGATGGACAGGGCATTATGGGATGTTGAGGAAGGGCATCTAATTGAGACCAAGGAGAAAGATAATTGGTAGAGAAGAATTGCCAGAGCAGCCACTGTTCAGGCTGATGGGCAAAGCATGATTAGAAGTTATCTGGATGTAGAAGGGGGCAGGATGCAAGGCCAAGAGAGCAGTGGATCCAAGAGAGCAGTGGATACAAAAACACAGAGGGTAAAAAACTATAGTGATCAGAGTGTGTGGCCAGAGCAGAGGGGAATAAAAAAGATAAGGCTGGGGATATGGATAGAGGACAGATTGCGAGAGTCCAAATTTTACTGTTTGATTCACAGGGAAGGATGCTTTTTACACAAAAGTCATGCCCGCTACTGCTACTGAAGATCCAACCAAATACTGTGATAATATGTACAAACACCAAAACCCACACACCACACTGAACACATCATAGTATGCCTATATCTGAATCAAGAATAATAAACTGAAACGTGTTTAGATGCTTTCTTCTTCACGGAAGTAGGTAGCTTCAGTCATGTTGCTTGCGTGTTTCTCTGGCTTGCCTTCTAAGCCTGGTGGATTAATATTCACAGGGATTGGAAGAAAAGGAAAAGGAAGATCAACACTCATAAGCAGAGATGGATGAAAAAGTTCTCATCAATGACCAGGCCTTGTGGTACTGCTTTGCCATCTCTCCCTTGACCTACAAAGATGTCAACAGCACAAATGACCTCTAAACTTTCAGGAGCAAGCTACCTCTCTGTTCTTGGGCCTGTGGAGACCTGTTGCCAAGAGCACATCTTCCATAGGAGACACAGGTATGGAGGATGAAGTCTGGTGAAAGTAGACCTAGGTCATGGAAGAAGGCCATGTTTTCTGAGTCCAGAGACGTGAATCATAGAACTGTAAACTAGGAGGGCTTGAAGTACTAGGAAGAAAGCTAGATAGCTCAGGAGTTGGCCAGGGCTCTCTGCATCACGACATGACCATTATTTGCTTCATGTATTACTCAAGGCTGGACAGCGTCAAGTCTAAACAGTGGCTAGAGGCCAAGAGAAAATCTGTATGTGTAGTGGAGGTAATAATGAGTCATTTCTGCTTGGCTCTGCTGTTAGAAAAATCTCTCTGAAAAATTTTATAGGCAAAATTGGCATCTCAAGTAAAGTGGTCACCAGTGCTGATTTGTCAGGGTTCAAATATGTGTCTAAGAAAGAAACAATAGAAAAGAAGAAACCTGTTTATCTCTGTTCTGATTAGCTCAAATAGCGAATTCGGAACATTAAGTATCTCTGCAGACCTTGCTGAACAATTACTCATTTCTACTCAAAGTGACGGGTGTTTGTTGATGCGATGGGTGTTTGTTGATCGACATATCTGCTCACTTTTGTTTACAGTATGCAGTTATGGGCTGAATTGTGATACTTGTATGTTGAATTCCTAACCTCAGTACTTGAGAACAGAACTGTATTTGGAGAGTGAATCTTTCAAGAAGTAAAAGAAGTAATTAATTTAAAATATGGTCACTGGGATGGATCCTAATTTAATATGACTCTATTCTTACAACAAGAGGAATTTTGGACACAGGCACATACAGAAGAAAGACCACGTAAAGATGCAGGCAGAAAATGGCCATCTAGAAGCCGAGAAGAGAGTCCTGAAACAGACCCTTCCCTCACAATTCTCAGAACAAACCAACCCTCTTGATATCTTGATTTTGGACTCCCAGCCTCCAGAGCTATGAGATAATACATTTCTCTTATTGATGCTACCCAGTCTGGGGTAGGTTGTTAGGCAGCCCTAGGAAGATAATACACTTGCATCTTTATTAGCTATAGATATTAAGTTTCTAATGTGAACATTTTGGATTTGGTTGCAGAGTCCTAATCTTTTTTAGGAGAACTACCTCTGCTCAGTTTCCTTTTCTCTTAGTGAGACTCTAAGTAAGAGACTCTGTTCTTCCTGCATTGAGGGTGGGAGGGACATGTGACCAAAGTTAGGCCAATCAGACTCTTTCCTGGGACTTAGGATGATAGAAACTCCTTCATGGCGCTGACCAGATAGTAAAGGCTGGTAAATAGTTTCTACTACACACTCTGTGCTGCTTCCTGCATCCTGCACCTTTATAAGCAGAGTTTTGGGGCATTTTCATCAATTTTGAGATCTGTCTCAAATCTTTTATAAATTGTTTTAACTTAGAAGGACACATTTTCTATAGCTTTCAAGTAAATTATGTTTCTAATTTAATTCATGCAATTTTTCCCCACTGAAACCTAAAAGACAAGTTAACGCAAGTTTTATTTAAAATCTTTTCCTTGTGTAATTCTCTTGTATTCCCTTTTGTAGGTTTTATGCATTCAGTCACCAGTCAATAAATGTTCAGTGAACGCATGTGTCAGATATTGTTAGATGATCTTATCAAACTACACGATGAAAGATGTGCTATATGTAATGTTTGAAATTACAGAAGATTTAGACATTACTCATTCATACTTTATTCAATTGTATCAAGAAAAGCCTGTATAAATTTACCTCAGCTGCTCAAGCACAGGGAAGATTCCATTTAAACGTAGTGAATTTTAAAAAGTGATTATTGAGCTTCCACTATATTCAGGAAAATATGAAACTAATAAAGAGTGGGGTAAAAAAGAAACTTAAGGTTTGCTTTACCTATTAAATTTATCTAGAACCTTCTCAGAAAAAATTTAACATTTAACAAATAGGAACAAATTCTATACTCAATGCCAGGTCTTAAGAAAATGGGAAAGTGTATTTTGATTCCTCTTAATGCTAATGATGGTACCTAAGTAGAACTTGTGTTTAATCCTCACAGCACTGTCTGGGATGGGTACTATTATCATGTTTAATTTACAGAGGAGGTAACTGAGGTAGAATGAGGTTAGGAAACTTCCCAGCTTCTTTACAGTTCTTAAGGTGGTACCCAATCCCCTCTGATTTTACTTGCCCTTCATCACCACCAACAACTCAAGTATGAGAGTCAAAAGAACCCTCTTCTCCTTTCAGAGTAGGTAACAAAATACAACAACCTCTCACCCCAAGATTCAGTGGAGTTAGAACCTGCACATCCCGTGCCCCTGTCTCCTGCCCTCTCCTGGCTTTAGAATTTTGTTTTATTTGATCATTCCTTCTTCACCTTCAAGGCATTATCCCTGTTTCCTTTCTAAGCCTGGGGTGCCATGGGGTGTGATATTTGGTAGCAGACTGCCAAGACCAGAATTTCAGAATCAATCAACAAGGCATCGTCCATGGAGTTCACTGTAACGAGATTCTTATACTTATCATTACTTGGCTCCTAGACTCATTTAGAAGAGGCAATCGGCAGCTCCCATCTCTTATAAAAGTTTCCATAAGACAAAACATGAGAGCTCTGTTCCATTTTTCCTGGAACTCTTTATCTCTTATGAGTATCAGTAATCAAAGTGGCATTTACTAGCTTGGCAAATGAATAAACCTTTACTTTCCCACAAGCTCAGTTGTAGGCATCAAGCTCTCCTAAAGTTTCCATAGCAGACAGACAGCTCAGTGTTGAGAGAGAGAGAGAGAGAGAGAGAGAAAGAGAGAGAGAGAGAGAGAGAGAGAGAGAGAGAAAGGTAGGCTAGTTACAAGGAAACACAGTTTAACAAGGACCACACTGATCCTACATTAGTTTCCTAGTAACTTGCAGAGTTTGTAATTTTTATCATTTACCTTTCTCTCCACTACACCAATTCCTAGGGGAAGGTTCATTTTTTATTCATTCTGAAAGTTTACCATCAATCATCCTCTTAAAGAGCTTGCCAGAAACTTGGACAGAACCTTGTAATAAAATTGCAGAGACAGAAGACTAATTGATTTCTATAAATAATGTTTAGCTGTAAAGATATGAAAGGTGGTTAGAACCACATGTATTAATCTCCCCTTTACTCCATCTGTGTCTGCAAAAGCAGACTGTACCTTGACAAAGTACCCTGACTATTTTACTCTGCAAACACGCTGCAGGAGAGTAACACCAGATGGCCCACCTCTCCCAGCTCCCTGCCCTGCCCTCCCCTCCCCATCTCTCCTGGCCAAATCCTCTCATTTCTCCTACACTTCAGCCCCTAGTTTATATTATATAATTTAAAAATTCAATTTCCATTACTATCCCTGCTCTGACAACATGCAGGAAATTTGACAGTGCCATTTCTCTCTGCCCCATCACCTTTCTGTCTAATGAACAAAAATAGAACACAAACCACAAATGCAAAATCATTCAGTCAGACCACAAAACTGACAATGTTCAAGCAAAGCACTAACTACTGGTGCTAAAGTGTTATAAATGTGTGTGTCTCAGAAAGAGGGAGGGTGGAGGTCAGAGTGTATCTCTAATGAACTGTGTGCACTTTGCACAAGCAGAATTACTTAGCAACATCATGTAAAATGGGAACAAAATTATATCTGGGGAAATATGTGCTGGCTGGCCAAAGATAATGATGAACATCTCATATCCATTTAAGAGTTGCCCATCAACTCCGGAATGGATTAACACACCGTGCTGTATGCATACCGTGCAAAACTATTCAGTCATAAAAAAGATGGTGACTTCAGATCTTTTGTGTTAACCTGGATGGAGTTGAAACACAGTCTTCTCAGTAAAGCATCACAAGAATGGAAAAGCAAATATCCAATGTACTCAATACTAATATGAAGCCAATAGATCAAATTCATGCCCATATAGGAGAAAAACTCATTTCAATTCAAGTTGCAGGGAGGGGAGTCAAGAGAGGGGGAGGGTGGGTTTGGTGTACTGCCACTGAATGGGCACAATGTAGGGGTGTATGGTGCATCTTTTGGGTGCTGGACATAACTGCAAGAGGGCCTCTACCTAACAAGCTTAAGTATCATGATTTGGTTGTTTGAACCCTCACATTAACCTGAATTTTTTCTTAAAAAAATAGCATTGTTGAAGAAATATCAGGAACTCACAGAAGTACCTACCCTCTGCTCAGGCTAACTGTGGTCAGCTGAAATTCAAAGCAAACTAGAGACAGAGATGGGGCTGTGTGCTACACATCCACTCTGAATTATGACTATCAGGTCATTACAGACTTGTGAGACCTTATCAGGGCCAGTTCAGCTGATCAGCTGCTTCCAAGCCCAAGGAAACACAAAACAAAATGTCATGCTCTGTATTGAATATCATTTTCTGACTATAGATGAAATATGAAATAAATGATAACTTCTTTCACTGGAGAGGCAAGAGGAATTGTCATACTAGACTGAATCTAGCAAAATTGGCTCCTTTCTTCTCGTTCTCCTTACCTAGACCACTCCTAGATGGTAGTAGATGTTTTCAGTAAGAGCGCTAGGGAATCTTTTTAAGGGGCAACACAAATGACTAAACTGCTTTGAATAAAGCAATCCCATATCAGTTTATTTCTGATGGCATTCAATATTCTCAATGATTATTATACTTGAAATATGGCCATCATTTTAAAAGCTTTCACAGATATATTCCTTTTCTGTAGCTTTTCACATGAGGCAGCTCCAATGTCCTCAAAGCTTTAATGTTAGGGGGAAAACGCGTGCTGTATCTCATGATTTTAAGTCTCGGTAAAGTTAACCACACTTGTAAAAAATCATTTATTTTTAGCTTGGGCTCTGTCTACCAGTATAACATCCCCTTCCTCTCTACATACCGTTTAGTTGTCCACTTCTACCTCCTTGAATCTGCTTACTCAATTTATTTCAGTGGTTTCTTATTTTGATGGAATTTTAACCCAAGAAGGTGGGGGCTATTCTAGGTTCATGGTTTTGCCCAGAGTCTCCAGTGGTTTGATGAAGGCTACTAACGCAGACACCAACTAGCAGTGTTTCTGATTTGCTGGCTTTTTCTTATAGTTTTATTAACCAGTTCTGCTATGGCCATAACCCCATTGAAACACCAATGGGTAAGAAAGCAAAGGGAAGGGAATTGTCAGTTGAGAAAGGTCTTGGTTGGGAAGGACCAACTTATGTTGGAATTGAGCTCTCATAGCCCTTGAACTCATGGGGACTAAACTACTTCTAGGAATTAGGCAAGACCCTTGGAGTGTATGTGGGGACAGTTGCTTTGTCTGTGTAGCTAGAACATTAGGTCACTGCATCCAACCCTGAATCCATGGTGTTCAAATGCCCAAAACATTCCCAGCAAGCCAAAAATGAGCACATCTGTTCATTGCATCAGTGGGAGGGACCTACTGAGCTCTGAACCACCATGGCCAATGGATCTGGTAGATTATCCAGCATTCTCTAAAGCCGGGATGTTCTCCATGGAGGCTGGGTGGAAAGTTAAGAGTGCCAAGAAACACATGGCACTGTATTTGTATTACCTGGAGTTGAAGAACCGTGTAACCCAGTTTCCTCTGCTTAAGGCAACAAGCTGAAGTCTGAAGCTGAGAACGGAGAGTAACAACTAGGGGTTAAGCTGAAGTTTGGGTTCCACATACCCAATCAAGGGAAGCCCCCATTGCTTTTCAACCTCCAGGTTTACACCTATAAATACACTCTCAAACACAAGATGAAGTCCTTTAAGTAAGTAAAAAATCACTTTTTAGGACAGAAGGCATGAGTAGGGTTGGGGCAGTTGAGTCCTTGTAGAAGCCTCTCTATAGGAACATCAGTGGGAACTTGGAGATCAAAGAGACTAAAGTCAACCTGTGCATTTCTTGAGTCTCAGGCAGGGAAACAGCCCATATAGTAAGACACCCTGGTCTGCATACATTCCTAAAAGCTTGAGAGAGGAAAGAGGAGGCTCCAGGAAGGCCTGAATGCATTTTTCTGTGGTCTCTGATAAAGAAGCACAAGCCTCATGTGGGGGTAGGAGGTGATGAGGAGCCCTGGGCACCAGCACTTCCTGCTAAATTTCTTCCAGACACACCCATTCATCAGTACCCATTCAAGTTGAGGAGGTCACATAAAGCTCTTGCCTCACCTGTTTCCTGAGCCCTCCACTCTCCCCTCACCTGTTTCAGATAGCCTTATCTGGGCTCTGAAATAGCTGAGGGCCAGGGTGTAGGATTCCTTTCCTCCCCACCCAGACATTGTGTCCACAGTCCCCTTCCTCTCCCCTGTGTGCCCTCCCCAAGTGACAGCGTACTCCTGGTGGCTCCTAGTAGCCTGAGTCTCTCACTGTGATCTTCTCCTAGGACCTCTTCTCCCAGGACCACACCCTCCCCAGGAGAACCTCTGAGTCGCCCTGTTGTGGAACCTGGAGAGGGCCAGCCCTTCCTAGTTGTCAATACCTAAGCTAAAGATGACAGAGTCATGACAGGATGATTAGACCAGGGGCTGGTACATTCTGTCTGTGAAGGACTCGCAAGTGACTATTTTAGCTATTGTGACCCATATGGATGCAGCTACTCACTGCTGTCCCAGTGCTGAAGCAGCTACAGACAGTAGATAAAGGAATGAGCATGGCTGTGTTCCAGTAGAGTGTTATTTATAAAGGCAGACAATGGGATTGGCCTGTGGGGCCATAGTCTGCTGATTCCTGGTGTAAAAGAAAAAGGATAGTAGGAGTGAGGCACCTGGGTCCCAGTCACAGCCCTGACCCTACCCAGCTACATGACTTGGTGCAAATCACCTTGCCACATCCTTTCCCATCTCCAGCTCCCTCTATAGAGAGTTAGCCAGATCTGAGTCTCTGTTCCCAAGACTGGTCCCAGATCCACACTCTGTGCTACCCATGGCAAAGGGAAACTAATAACACCCACGCTGCTCGCTCCAGAGTCAATTCCATCCTAACACTGACTGAGCACATCACATACACTTGGTTAGAATTGGGGGTGCAATAACAGAAACCACGTAGTTCTTCTCCTCTCAAAGAGTTTGAACACAGAATGAAAGGAATAAGAAATTTTTACTGGAATGTGTGCTGATAGGTTAATGCAGTAGCCAGTCTAAACTCAGACAGTAACTCAAAGCACCTGCCATAGAGCTCCATAAACAGCTGTGCTTAGGCCTCACTCTGGATGTGATTTTTAAAAAGACAAAGAGGGGAAGAGAAAGAGACAAGAGAAGGGAAGTGAACAGTACTCTGGCCTCTTCCTTTCATCCCCATCCTTCACTCGCACGCATCTCTGCTTCTTTCACAGACCTGGAGCTGGGAGGTCACCCCTTAGGATCTTCCCAGCATGGTTCTCACCTCCTCTGAAGCCCTGGGGTAAAGTGAAGGAGCTGGATGATTTCCTCCCCTCGCTATCCCCCTGCCAGGCCCTCAGCCAGGACCTTAATGATAACCTTCTGGATAACTGTAGAAGCTTTTAACCAAGTCAATACAGACATTTCATCCATCAACCAGAGGCACAGTTGAGGTTTTCTGAAACAACCAGGGCAGTGATCAGGATTCAAATACCACCCACGTTACATACAGGGTTTGGAGCCGACATATGTCCCATTTAGTCCCATCCCACCTGGCCCTGGCTCAGCCGTTCAGAGATGATCTCCTGCAAGAAAAGTTCACTCCCAACTTCAAAGAAGTCATTTCTTCCCCATCATCATGACAAGAAAGTCCACAAGCAGTGAGAGAGAGAAGGGGGGATTGCACCCGCAGAAATACTGAGCAAGAGTTGGCATTTACATATCAATAAGCAATTGCTGGTTTTGTTTTTATACAAATAAAAAGCCAAGAATGAGGGAGAAATCAGAAAGCAAGGTAAAAACTTGCTTTTAGCAACATCTTTTCTTCCATCCTTCCCCGTTGCCCCACTTCCCACAAGACAAACACCCACTTTACAAACCAGTTCGGATCAAGACTTCCCTGATCACGGCAACAAAACCCGCTTTCCCCCTGCCTGACCCGGGATGCTCACCAGCTTGCCCCTGAATTCACTCACCCACCCTCAACTCACATTTTCCTGCCTGTTGAATGCCAAACAATTGTCTCCAAACATCAATTACTTATATTCAGAACTGTCATTTTCCTACCCTGTTTAGAGACGCCTCCATGAGAGACACAGGTCTGAGCTCTTGAGTTGTAAGAGGACTTGGGGGGTGGAGGGAAACCCCTTGCGAGTGTCCACACAGTCCCGTTGCCAAGGAAACCCTGGCTTTATCCAGGGAGGCTGAGCATGGCTGCCTCTCCCACGGCCTGGCTCCGGGAGTGTCCAGATCTCCGCACAGGGTCAAGAGGAGAGGCAGGGAAATACCACACACGCTTGCCGACAAAGAGATCTCTTTGAAGAAATGAAAGAAATGGTGAAGAATGACTTAGGAGGTGCTCGGTGGGGAGAAAATAAGTGTATCGATGATGCTGTGATCAGACTTGAGTTGGCCTTTGTATCCCTGAAAGGGGTGGGATTGGAATATATATCTGAAAGGAGACAGGGTGGGAAGGACAGAGGGAGAGGAAGGTTGAAAGGGGTGTGTTTGGGGCCCTGCAGATGCTGAATATTAATCAGGGAAACAATTATTTAGTTAAGATGCTTAGTTGAAACTTCGGACTGGATTACTTGGGCCACTGGATTGGTTGGAGAAGCTGCCTGGCTGTTTCCTAGAAGTCCGGTAGGGACTCGAGGGGAGATGGTGTCATTTTGAGAGTCCAGCGAGCCTGTGCTCAGCCTATACTTTAAGGGCTGGGGTTGGCTTTCTTTTTAGAATGAAATCTCCAGTTTGATGGAAGTATTTCAGAATGCATGTGAAAACCCCACACTGTACCCCAGAAGAGTATCAATGTACATATTTAACACTCAATAAAAAAAAAAAAAAAAAAAGCTTGATCATGAAAAAAAAAAAATAGAATGAAATCTCAGGGAATGTGCCAAAGGAGGCACACACTGTGCACACACCTATTTGGAAGCCCATTTGTTAAGGGTAGACCAGGTTGAACACTGCTTTGTATGGGCTCCAATATTTCACCTAACTCATGGCATAGTATAAGTGCTCATTCAAACATGTCTGCCAATATGGCTGGTGAGGGCGGACTTGCTTCCTGCATCTTTCTGTCCAGCAAGGGATCAGGATGAATCCCCAACAGATGGCACGGTTTGGGCTCATAAATGTGACTTACCTATGGACCTACCAATTAATGGGAGTGAAGGAGAAAATGGAGCCCAGAGCCCTTACTCTTGACCTTGAAGTATAACTACATTTTTTTGTTTTGAAAATAGAGAAGTCAAGGTAACTATCTAGGTGTTGCTGCTGTACAACAGGGAAAAAATGGCAAGTACATAAAAGGGAATAATAACAAGATACCTCTGTGGCTGATCTGGGGCAAACATGTAGTGAGGCCAGTCACCCTGAGTTATAGAGATGGGCCAAGAAAAACATACACACACACCCACATGCACACATACACAGGTTAATAGGCACACACACACGCACACACATATGCACTCACATGCCTACACACACGGGTACACAGGCACACACACACACGTATGCATGCCTGCACACACATGCACACACACACACACACACAGGCTCAGCTTTGGTATTAGTCGGTCCATGAACTTTCTATTACTCCCCAGGCTCAGCTTCCACACCACTTTTGACAGATCTTCCTAAATACTTACCACGCTGATTTAGTCATTGGTACATGTGCATAGAATCACATGGAAGGCCTTCTATGAGAGCAGACTCTCCTCAGTGGAAGACCCCACACTGCATTTCTTTTATAAAACCTCTTTAATATGTAAGAAGAGGCCTTTTATATAGTAGAAACAGGGCATATATACTCAAGAACTGAACAACAGTGAGTCAGTTTGTGAGTGTTTGTCAATACCCTGGGCTTTTTAAGACTGTCTCCTCTGAAGGGGCCTCAGGTAAGGGCGCATTACCTGGTAGGAGAAGTGCTGGGAACATCTCCATCCCAGTAACTTCCTCATATGACACTACTTCTGGTTTGCCAAAAAATGAATTTAAATCCAGGAAAACCATCCCAGGGCACAAGTATAATTGGCACATGACCACAAAAATCAGCCTTTTAGACATTGTTACTATGTGGATACCTGGCCCCAGGTTTCCCTGTTATTCTCTGCAGGGATGCTGACTCGACATACCCTGCATGGCTGACAGCGCTAACCAGGGAAGATTCCAACCAGCAGAGTAGGGTCCTGTGCCATCTTCTCATGATGGAAACAGCAGGTGGAGAATATTAGGAGCCTAAAGATTAATAGAGGACTAATGCTTTACAGACATCTGAAGGTCATGGATGAAGAATGAGGCCCGGCCAGAAGGCTGCACACTGGGTGAGCAGAGGTGGCACTAGACATTCAGCCTGGAAATGCCCTGCCACCACTTCCTGAGTGGGTCCCTGACTTCAGATCCCTGTCCTCCCCAGACTGTCTCCTTCCCTGCCCCCAAATGATCTCTCCAGGCTGATCATGTTGTGTGGCCACATCATTCCTAAATGCTAGCACTGCTTTCCATCACCCTACAAGCAGGTCCAGTCCTGCAGTTTTTCTGTATTCTGCCCTCCACGAATTAGCCTCCACTCCATCCACAGTGTCTCACGGCTTTTCCTGCATAATCAGAGTTGTTACTTCATTTCACCACATTCTTTTCCTTGCATTTTCCTCTGCCAACATGTGACTTGAGTGATGGCCATGTCACTGATATCTCCCTGAGTCCGCTGGTGAGATCTCTCTGCTTGTGCCAGGGAGCTATGAGTGAGCAGTGTGGCATGAAGGTCCTGCTGGAAGGAGGCTAACCTGGGACTACATTATGCTGTGGTTGGAGGGGGGAGGACAATATCTTGGAGGTCAACATTTGTGAGGTGCTGAGCATTTGGGGGAAAAAATGTAAGTAATTAGGAGAAAAAAACAAATAAGAAGGAAAGTTTTAACCGAATCATTTTTATCCTCATATTAAACTGAAATATATATATATATATATATATATATATATATATATGAATGGGAAAGAACTGGAATTTAGTTGTACCTGTCACCTAGATGTATTCATGCCCTCTGGGCATGACCCAAACTTCTATTATACCAATATCATTACCATGGGTTGGGATCTCAAAATTAAACACCTGTAGGGCCCATCTATGTGAGACAAATGTAGGCAATAGGGAGTGGTGGAGACAAGACACCATATTCTCTTTCTACAGCCACCACCCTTCTCCAGATCCTCAACATTCCACATTCCTGCTACTACTCATGGCCTCCAAATAAAGGTTTTCTTTACCTCCAGTCTCTGCCCACCTGCCCCAACCACCATTTCCATCATGTCATCTCCTTGCCTATTATTTATTCTCTCAAATTAAAATACACAAACACAACCTTAAAAGACGTTCCCCCCTACCTCCCATTATGTCCATATAAAGCCTACCCAGTTACCGTCAGATGACAGAGAGTATGTTTTGGAATCACAGAGACCCAGGTTTACATCTTAGTTCTTATATTCGTTTCCTGAGTGACCTGAGCAAATTATATAACCTCTTCTGGCTTCAGTTACCCTCATCTTAAAATTGGAATAAATAATATGTGCCTTGCATGGTTGGTAACGTAAGCCAGCGTAGGCTATCTCATTGTAAGTACTCAAAAAATGCTAGCAGTCATAACATGGCTCGCTGCAAATGTAGTCTCAGAGGGACAAATAAGGGACTATTTGCATCTATCAACAACGTGATAGAAATCTCAACTGAATTGAAAGCAAACGAAATAATAGAAATTTGTATAGTTGTATGTGCTGCTATAGTGCAAAAGAAAATTTACAAAACATTTCTGGGAAGAGAGGGAGGATGAAATCCTATTGTTGCTAAGTTCTAGACATTTTCCCCCCTTAAACATTTGAGCTATATTCTGTGTTATCCAACACAGATACAGTGGTTTCAATCAAAAAAGTTCCTGCATGTCCCCTGTAAACCACCAGATCATGCCAAGCCTTGTGGATTTCACATGCAATATGGACCGTGGTCACCTTCCTAGCACCAGGAAGCACGGCCAAGTAGAGACACGTGAGTGGTCTGAGGCCAAGCCAACCTGCACGTGAATCCTGATGCTATCAGAGTCCTAACTGTAGGACCACAGGCGGGTATCTGACCTCTCCAAGCCTCCGTCCCTTTCCTGTAAAATGAGAGACTCACCCCGTTCGTGTAGGAAACACTAGATTAGTGTCTCTTCTGAAAGGCTTCACCTATTGTAACTGTGCAATGAATATGCTCATTATCTTCCCATTCCTAAGCGGACTCCAAAGGTCACATCCTCAGAGAAATTTGCTTGATTAAGTCCTCTTGACACTAACCGCTGTTTTGCTCTACATCCTTTCACCCAAACAGAATCTTAGCATCTAACCTAGGGTTACATAGAAGAGTTGTTGAGTTAGAGAGACTTGGTTTTGAATTCTGGTTTCAACACTAGCTGTGTCATCAGAAGTTTCGGTTTCTTTATCGGCAAGACAGGAGCAGTAATAGTCCTGACTGCAGGACCCCAATGAGGACTCAAGGAAATAATGCAGGTCAACGGCTTAGAACAGGACCTGGCAAAGAGACAGTCTCCAACAGAGGGAAGCTGTGCTTATTAGGAGGGGGGGAAATCGCAGAAGTGGGAGCTAGCAGGTTGAGATTTTGAGCCCACTTTGACACAAATAAGTTACGTGACCTTGGTTTAGTCCCATAACTTCTCTGTTTCCATAGCTGGAAACTGAAGGTCATACCAGCTGCCCAATGTCCCAAGAATCTCGTGAAATTCTGTTTTTGAATTTCTCGTGAACTCTGTTTTCATAATGAAATGATATTATGGATATGAAGAGTATTCCTTGAAAAATGAAAATCACAGGGGTTTACACATCTGCTGGCAAAAACGTTATTTTTCCCTTTGTGTCTGCACATGTGTCTGGAAGTTCCTCAAAGGCATGAAGAGATCCTTTCATTTTGTTTGCACCCCGTCCATGGTTTTGGATTTCTGTTGCTTGCTCGGTACGCAGGCGGTGTTTCTTTACCACGCCTGCCTGCCTTATAGACCAGGCTAGATTGAAAAGCATCTACTCCTCATGTGTGGGCAGCATTCCTGCCAAGGCAAAGATTCAGCTCCTGGTACGAGGGCCTGAGCTGCCCCAAGGAGAGGGGAAAGATTAAGCATCTGTAATAAATGTTCCCCAGGCAGGGAGGGAAAAATCACCTAACACTCTTGTGGCTTTTTAGAGAAAAAACAAGGGTAAGAGAGGAGAAGGAGGAAAAAGAGAACCCTGAGCTTTAAACAAGTGGCTGGGCTGTTTGTCATCTGTAAAGTGAGGCAATGGAAAAGCACAAGAGGGCAGTGGTCCCTGGGTCTGCTGCAGGCCTTCGCACCTCAGACGTCTGCTCCCGTGCTCCTGGGCTGTCCATCTGCGATTGCTTTTTCTTCAAGAAAAACAGAGAAGTCTCACTGGGTTGAAGTTTCCCACCTGGCTCAGGAGTTTCTAGACCTGGCCTAGGTGGTCCCTAAGTAAATATTTTTATCCTCACTCACTCACCTCCTCCCAATGGAAAAAAAAATCATCTCTTTGCTCCATTAGAGAAGAAAGCACCCAAACCAAACAACAGATCATTTGCATCCCTGGAACCCTCATTCCAGGGACTCCCAGGAGGGCGTGTGGTTTAAATCCAAGTATCCAGGGTACTTGTCCGTCTTCTCACCGAAGCTGCTTAACATGGCCTGATAGAGAAAGTTTGGACACATGCCAAAGCACTTTGGTGCCTGTGCAGATTGGCACAGAGACTCTCCCCACGACCCAAGAGTTCTAGAAATCCACTGCAGGCAAAAATTAAAGCAACAGCCTAATGTAAGTGCAAAGTGCCTGCACCCTTGACTTTTGTGTGAAGACGGAGCCCTTCATGATTTCACTATAGCCCACAGAGTCAACAGGAACACTCCTGCCATGCAGATAATATCAAAGACCCTTTTGCCCCTGCATTCAACTGGCTTGGGCTGAGTAGGTCTTTTCAGAAAACATTTTAGATGCTCCCCTATCAGTGCCAGGCTGGAGGCATCAGAAGATGAACAAAATACAACCTCTGCCCTCCAGGACCTCACAGTTCTTATGATAATGATGAAAATCCAGATAGACAATTATAAAACTATCAGTTTGCAAGGGTTACTATAGCAGATGGTTACACATGGCAGCTTGACAAAGCAGAAGCATAGTTCGGGAGAACAGAAGACTGAAATCCAGGTGTTGTCAGATCGGTTCTTTCTGGAGACTCCGAGGGAGAAGATGTTCATGTCTCTCTCCTGGCTGCGGTGGCTACTGGCCATCCTTAGAGATCTTAAGCTGGGGCTGCCTAATCCCAGTCTTACCTTTCATCTTTATTTAGCCTCCTCTGTGTCTCTGTGTCACATTTCTCTTTGCTTTTGCCTTGTAATTGGACTGAGGGCCCCCCTAAGTCTAGGGTGCTCTCATCCTGAGATCCTTGGCTTCCTTATATTTCCAAAGATCCTAGTTCCAAACAAGGTCATCTTCACAGGCACTGGGGGTTAGGACTTGGACATATCTTTTGGGAGGATGCAATTCAACCTACTACGAAGATCAAATATGATACGTATTATCAAGATAGAGGCGAGGGCACGCCACCACTGCAACCAAGAAGAGGAGGGCCCACTGCAGCTGAGGCAAGAATCAGGGAAGGACTCGAGAGGTGGTGACTCAAGGGAGTTTGGAGGAGTTTGCCTCATGGAGGGGCTGCTGGCATGAAGGCAGAAAGTGTTATACAGGGATTATACTCTCTTTCTCATTTGAATGTTGGCAGGATCTTTGGATCTCCTGTCTGCTCACCCCGCCTCTCCACTGCCACTTGGGGAGCCTGACAAGGAAGACCTCTCTGCACTGGCTGCAATTTCAAATAGTGCAACTTTAGCCCACCATGCATGGGGCTCCCCATGTTGGCTTCACATCTAATTACAAAAAAAGCCTCACTCGCCCCTATTTTTCTCCTTCTCCCTATTGTTTCTCTTCCTGGGAATCCCAACTGGTTGTCAATCAGTAACCAAAACATTCATTCATATCCACTGTTGCAAGTCACCTATCTCAATGCCCAGAAGTATTCCTGGGTTATGATCAGAGCCTGCCACTGGCCAAACAGAAAAAAAATGGTGGGTGTGGGGATCACAGGGAGCATGTGTGACTGTGGTGTGCGGAGTGCGACCAGGGAAGAGGAGAGGGAAGTTTACACTAGAGAGCTGGACAAAAGACATTATGGAGGATTCCACAAAGCAGAAGCCCAACAGCAGGACAGAAACTTGGAAAAGCTGTGTCAAAGTCCTAAATCCCTTGCACATGTGTAAATATCCGGTACTGTTGCCTGGGGACCGGACTAGTTCTCAAGAAATTAAAGCTTCAAGCATCAGGAAGTGCAGGACAGGATGGAAGGGTAAGAGAAAAGCCTGAAGCACAGAGAGCTTTATGGAGAACTCTCTGCTTGTCTTTGGAACCAGAATTTTCCAGGGTCTGAACTTCATTGTCAAAGCCTATTGGAGGTGAATGAACCCCTTAAGTAAAAGGTATAGAGGAGTGAAGCCGGTATAGGCAGTGTCCTTAGAGCATATTACTAGATTATAACAGTTATGTGCTTCCCAAAACATCTGCTGTTGGTCCAGAGGGATGATTTCCTCTTGGTGGAATGAACCTGGGCAAAGACCTAACCTTGCCATAAGCATAGGGGGAGGGGCAAAACCCTAAAAAGATGTTTACTTGTCGTATCCATCCCAGTGGATAGAATTATCAGGGAAGTTTTTTTATGCTCCAGAAACTGCCTGCCCTAGACCATAAAGTAAGCTCC
Organism: Galago senegalensis; assembly: GCA_963575145.1. Lineage (NCBI taxonomy): Eukaryota > Metazoa > Chordata > Mammalia > Primates > Galagidae > Galago > Galago senegalensis. Next base: position 30,502 of record CAUYTI010098907.1, on the reverse strand, counting down.
AGCCACACTCTGGTGGTCATAAAGGGGTGAGATCTTATATGTACAACACAGGCTTGGTAATGCTTTTTGGTTAGGGATACTAGAACTTGTTTTAGGGTAAAATAGTTCACGAATTTGTGGTAATTAAACGCCTCTACGCTGAGTGCTCTGCTTAACGGAGGGCACAACACAGGGGTGGGATTTTGTGTGGAAATTCAAAGTGCATTGGAACCATGAACTCAAAGAAAGCTCCTCCCCCCATCACCACACCCTGGTGAGTATTTTCAAATGGCCCTTTGTCCTGAATAGCCCACCACTCCAAGAACACTACATGGCCCATTCGGAGGAAGGCCACATCCCAGGCATTCTTGTTGGCCTTCCAAACTCAGTATTTATGTGTGGCTTTGGATGGTCTTCAGAAGATTCGCTGAAACATTCATACCAGTTCAATCCAAAACTTCTCTCTTTTGCTAGATTATTCATTTTTCAAAAAAAAAAATGCCTCTCCCTTTTTTTTTTTATTAAATCATAGCTGTGTACATTAATGCAATTATGGGGTACAATGTGCTGGTTTTATATACCATTTGAAATACTTCCATCAAACTGGTTAACGTAGCCTTTACTGCATTGCTAGATTATTCTTTATATGACAGCTGCGGTATCCCAGATTATCTCAGAGTCAAGTGTCAGGCACATGGCCTCCCAAAGTTTTTTTAAAAAAGGAGGGAAGATGGCCAGCTACCCCGATCTTCAAGTACTTCTCCTTAAAGGCCCTATGGTATTCCATATTAGAGGCTTGGAAAGTAACCACACGGCTGTCAGAAAACTGCAGGAATTGTGCTGGCAAGATTGGCTTGTGGTGGCTCTGTCTACAGTTTGTGTTTCTTGTCTGCCTGCCAAGACCCACTGTCCCTGATAAATGTAGCACTCAGAGATGGCTAACAAGAGGGGCAGACTGCCGCACACAAACCAGCCTCCTGGAGGAGATTGGAGAGGCCAGGTCTGGAAGGAAAGGGAAAATGGTGAGGTTGAGAGAATCCAGGGCCACTTCTAGAAAACAGGAACCTATTCGTGTTTAATCATTACTTACATTTCCCTAATAATTAGGGTTGATGCTAGCAATTGTGGAAGCACAAAGAAACATATGATGTGACCTTTGCCCTCAACTGTCTATGGGGTGGTTAGTAAACATCCCAGCTGGGGGTATAAGTGATAATACAATTTAATAAAAGGATGGGATTAAGGTTATACCTGTGAGCACAGGGGAAGAGATAAGTTCCAATTTGGAATATTTGGAGAACATACAAATTTTAATTTGTTTTATTTGTTGTGTTATATATCCATTTAATCTTTCTGGGTGCTCTAACTAGATGCAAACTCATTTAATTCTCCTCACATCCTACGATATAAGGACTGTTAGCACACTCATTATTTTGTTTTTTGGAGGAGAAAACTGAAACAGTTAAGTTACCCAGGTGGTAAGTGGCAGTGCTAGGCTTCAAAACCTCATGGGAGCACAAAGCCAGGAATGGATTAATAAACTATGGTATATGTATATGATGGAATAATATTCAACCATAAAAAAGATAGTAACTTCACATCTTTTGAAACATATTAGGAGAAAAACTCATTTCAATTCAAGTTGGGAGGAAGTGGAATGAATGAAGGATGGGAAAAGGGGAGGGGGCTTGGGGTCCTCCCACTGAATGAGCACAGTGTAGGGGTATATCACACAGCTTTGGGGTGCAGGACTTAACTATAAGAGGGATTCTACCTAACAAATTCAAATATTGTGATTTGGTCACTTATACCCTCACATTAACCTGGAAAAAAATAAATGAACTTCGGCTGGACTTGGAAGGTAGGTTAGGATTTGAAAGTCAAGAAGGCAGGAATGTCTTTCAGCTGGGAGATGGCTGGACACTGGTGGGGAAGGAAGTGACCTGATGCAAGAGTCATCTTGTGGCTGGTTATCTTATAGAACTAAGCAGACAATATTGGGAAGGGAGGCAAAGGAAGAAAACAGAAAGACCGTCCAGTGACTCAGCTGACACCTGGCTCAGGTCTCAGAAATGGGAGTGAACAGACAAATTTCAAAAGAATCCATTAATGAGGAATTGACACATATGATGGCAAATTAGATATGAGAGAAAACGGTATGGAAAGCCAAAGACATCTCTCAAATTTTGATCTAAAAAATGGTGTTGTTATTGATGGAATTAGGGAAGCCCATTATCATGTTGATGGAAATAGGGAAACATGGATTTTAGAAAGATCAGTGATGAAAATACTATGTAAAGAGACGTTTTCAGGGTGGGATGCTTGTAGGATTCTAAATACAGGTGCCCATCAGGCAATTGCTTAAGTGGGGCTCGAGCTTAGGAAAAGGGTCAAACTTGGGTTTATAGTTTTAGGAACCATTAGGGTAGAGATGGGTAGACACACCTGCACCAAGAGAAAGGGAATAGAAGAACAGAAGTTAAGGGTTGAACTTCATGTTAATCCAGTTGCCAGAGGAAGTGAATTAACTAATAATGAACCCAAGAAAGGAAATAAAGAAGAAAGGTATAAAACTAGGATAGTGTAGCACTGTGGAAACCAAGAGAAGATGAAACAAAAAGTCAGTCAGTGGTCAGTAACATGGAATGCTGCAATGAGGCTATGGAGAATGGGGAGAAATTCTTATAAAACACACAAGAGCCGTGGATATGGAGAAAAAGGAAGACTTCTGCACTTCTGGCGAGATTGCAAATGAATACGTTCCTTTTGGAAAGATGTTTGGAGAACACTTAGAGAACTAAAAATAGACCTGCCATTTGATCCTACAATTCCTCTACCAGTAGCTATTCTTAACCATTTGCAGATGGATCTTCCTGAAGCCACTTTTTCAGGATACTTCCAAGCCCTTGATTTTCATTTGGAGAAGCTTTAGTTTGAGGTTGAAAATGAGGTCTTTGGGATACCTTAATTTGTGCTGAGTGTCCAAAGTGTTGGCAACTCTGAAGACCTAATATTGAGGGCCCCAAATGTAAATGATAAACTGTCAATTATTCTATCCTCTTCTCCAAAAAGATCTACTAGAAGAGTATCTGGGATTGCCCCTAACTTGAATCAGAAATGGCAAATTTGTTCAGAACGTTTTTCAGAATGTCACATTTTTCTTTTATAGAAATCATTTTTTCTTATCCTTCTTAGATATTAGTAGATATATGTATCCATATACATATCCTTCTTAGATATTAGAAGATATATGTATCCATATATTTTGTTTCATTGACAGAAGTGAAAACAACATTATTAGCAAAATTCCCAACTTAGAAATATGAATTTCTGGTGGAAGAAATTGGTATTTCCAAGTTTGTGTGGCAAGCTGGTGATCCAGCTCCCATCAGAACCAATGTTCGCAGATCACTTACCCAGATCCCAGTACACTATGCCAGGCAACTGTTTTGAGTGTCTACTTTTACATAGTCACAACAAGAACACATCTGATGAAAGTGTTCATTGCCAGACCAGAAATATCTGCAATTATAAAAGCCCCTCGCTTCCTAACCACAGTGGACATGAGATTTATGAGATTCGCTGCAAAGGGATTGCACTTTAGATTATTGCAATACTCTGTTGGCACTAAAAAATTAATGACACCAAAAACTGAGAGAGAGAAAGTAATGGGAACGCTTCATTGTTCAATAATCACTCTGGTATTTAGTATTTCAAGATGGGAAAGATTATTTCCAATACATCCTTCAGCTAAAATCAAAGAGTGCTTTACAAAAACGAATCTGAGGTGTTTCTTAACAAGAAATTGAAAAAAGAACTCAATATTGTCTAAGCAGTGGAAAAACAGCAGCCAAAATTTCCTTAAAATGATATGTGATGAGATGTATTAAAAGCATCAGCTTTCTATAATTATGGTAGTCAAAAATTCTAATTATCTAATATATGTGTGGCTCTTTTAGAAGACTTGAAGAAAATAGAATTCAAATTAATGCCTAATTTCCTTAAATCATAAGCTTCCTAGTAATGTTAAAAATAGCATTGCATAGATTTTGAAAAATGGTACTATGGTATTAAATGTCTCATTTATGTTTCATACACAGTTCTTAGAAATAGAAACTGAGTTTTGAATGGTAAGTTGGAATCAAATACGTAAGGCTCTGCAGGAATTGTGTTTTTGGATTAGGAACAAGTATAAGATTCCTGGAGCAGAAAATAATTTAGGTTCCAAAAGTATTATTTAATACATTTTTTGCAAACTTTGGCTATTACACACTGGTACTTCTACTGAAGAAAAGGCATCAAGTTAATATTAAAAACGTGTAAATTCATATATTCTTCCTTCTACTGTGCTGTTGAGACATTGAGTCCTCCACTTCCATTTCAGAACTTTTCTATCAAAGAAAACAGCAAACAATATGATTCAGACCTATTTAAATGTGCAAATACTTTCATTTAAGTAACAATAATTAAGTGATGTTGTTGTTTTCAGAAGACCATGAAGAAAGGTGAGTGAATCAATAAAAAGTAGTATGTACATCTAAGGAAATATTTGTCAGCCTTCAAAAGGAAGGAAACTTTGACACCTGTAACAATGTGCATGGATCTTGAAGACATTATGCTAATGAAATAAGCCAGAAACAAAAAGACAAATAGTGCATAATTCCACCTACGTGAGATACTTAAAATAGTCACATTCATAGAGACAGGAAGTCGAATGATGGCTTCCCAGAGCTGGGAAAAGGGATATTGGGGAGTTGTTGGTTGACAGGTAAGAGTTTCAGCTTTGGTAGGTAAAATTCTGGAGATAGAATATGACAATAGTTACACAACAATGGGAATGTATTTGATGCTACAGAACTGTACACTTCACAATAATTCAAATAGTGAATTTTGTGTTATAAATATTTTACCACATTTTACAAAAGGGAAAAAAGGAAACTGTACTTGATTGCTGTGGGGATGTGTTTTCACCAGAAAGACAGAAAGATACTCTGCACTTGATATGAAATCCTCAACTAAATAAATTTAAAATGTACATTTTGTTTCTTTGATCATTTTGAATATTTCAAAAATATCTAGAATTATCTCTTATTAAAACAAAAATACTTCCTTCCTGAGACTTGTAAACAATCGGAAGGAGACTTAAACAGCTACTTTTTTTCCTTTCCTCTATTACAAATTGCTAGGAGTTGTATCATCAAACTTGAGAAATCCAAAAATTTTATTTTAAGTACTGTTATTTCTGGTAAAAACGTGTTTGGCTATGCATATACTGTGGATATAAACAGACAAAATTAGAAATCATTATGGACATACACCTCAAAGAAAGCTAATTTGTTGGATGTAACAGTACATATTTTATTAAACTGAAGGTGTAAAACTCTAACAGTTGTGCTGGGTCCTTATCCTACTTATTATTTGAAAAGCGATTTTTCACTAGAGCCAGGCAATTAATAAAAAGAGCATTCATTGTATGTGATATCATTTTATATTCATAAACATTTGTTCTTACTAATGCCATAGTGAAATCCCAAACCTTGCTTTAATTAAATGTTTTATTAATCAATGTAGAGCACAGGTAGTGAGGATGCAGCGAGCTGCTCTCTTACATCACAGCAATCTAGTGTAAAGTGCCGTCACCACAGGAAGGTTTACAATGGGAAATGTAAAACCAGGGTGGGGTTCTTAGATTATGACGTTAGGTCCACCAGGGGCTACTCCAACCTCCAAAAGACCATGAAATGTTCCCCAGCATCATAGAGGCATTCCTGGGCAGAAAAACATCAAAGATACTTGGAAACCATTTCGTGGGAGGGTGTCACCTCTTAACAATTCTACTGTACAGAGACTATTACAGTAGAAAAGTAAGGGAAACTGTAAGATAATAGAAATATGGATGCTCTATTATATAATTAGAAGCAAAAGCTCATACTTTAGCTCAATTATCTCTCTCTCTTTTTATTAAATCATAGCTGTGTACATTAATGCAATTGTGCTACAATTGGGATACAATGTGCTGGTTTTATATACAATTTGAAATATTTTCATCAAACAGATTAACATGGCCTTCACGACATTTTCTTAGTTATTGTGTTAAGATATTTATATTCTACATTTAGTAAATGTCACATGTACCCTTGTAAGATGCACCATAGGTGTGGTTACACCAATTACCCTCCTTCCACCCATCCTTCCCCTCCCTTTCCCCTTTCTCCATATTCTTGGACTATAGTTGCTATAGTTCATATGAAAGCTATAGTTCTATAGGGCTATAGTTCATATGAAAGCTATAACTTGGTTTCATAGTAGGGCTGAGTACATTGGATACTTTTTCTTCCATTCTTGAGATACTTTGCTAAGAAGAATATTTTCCAGCTCCATACATGTAAACATGAAGGAGGTAAAGTCTCCATCTTTATTTAAGGCTGCATCACATTCCATGGTGTACATATACCACAATTTATTAATCCATTCATGGGTCGATGGGCATTTGGTCTTCTTCTATGATTTAGCAATTATGAATTGGGCTGCAATAAACATTCTGGTATGTATATCTTTGTTATAATGTGATTATTGGTCTTCTCTATATATACCTTTAGTTCAGTTTTTATTTTATTTGCACAACCTAACCCTACCTGTCTTAAGCCATGTCGTGTTGCCATAAGGGAATACCCGAAGCTTGGTAATCTATAAAGAAAAAGAGTTATGTGGCTTATGATTCTGATGGCTGAAAAGTTTAAGACTGAGCATTGCATCACATGAGACCCTTGAGCATCTGCGTCTGAGAGAGGAGGCAGTGGGTTTGGGGTGAGATGCCAGGCAATAAGTTTGCTCAGGAACTAATAGAGTGAGAACTCCCTTACCCCTGAGGGAGAGTGTTAATCTATTCATGGGTAATCCACCAATGAACCATTAAAGGCCCCCCCAAATTGGGGATCAAATTAATTATGAGGTTTGGAGAGGACATTCAAACTATGTCATTCCATTTTGCTTACACCCACACAGGTAGATGACCATAACTGGACAAAAAACTCACGGTGATTCTAATGTTTCACATTAGATCCCAACCAAGTCGTTTAAGGTGCACACGGCTCAGCAGTCCTTTCTTATCCTCCTAGTTCATTTATGTAATCTCTTTTCTAGGTTTGATAATTTCTTTTCTCAAAATTGCATCTCAGTTTCCACTTTCCTAACTCCTGACTAATCTCTTTACTTTTTAATTCACTGAGAAAACAGGGGAGTACAGGCAACTGCTTATAGCATCTCTGTATTGGTCTATCCAGGTTTGTGCTTCCGTTGTCTTTCTCCCTCCTGACCACACACCTCTCTCTCTGTACCTCTATACTTCAGTCCTTGCCCTGGATCCCAGACTCAATGACTCCCTCTAGGTATTTACTCTATTTTATTTTAATAATTTCCTTCATTGATAACATGGAGAATCCTCAAAGAACTCAAAGACCTCCCATTTGATCCTGCAATCCCATTACTAGGTATCTACCCAGAAGAAAAAAAAAATCACTTTATTATAAGGACATTTGCACTAGAGTGTTTGTTGCAGCTCAATTTATAATTATCGAAACGTGTAAACAACCTAAATGGCCACCAACCCAGGAATGAATTAACAAGCTGTGGTTTATGTATACCATGGAATACTATCCAGCCATTACAAAAGATAGGGACTTTAAATTTTTTTATTAACCTGATGGAGTTGGAACACATTCTTCTTAGTAACGTATCACAAGAATGGAGAAGCAATTATCCATATTAGAATTATTAATTCTAATATGAAGCCAGTAATCTAGTACATGCCCACATAAGAGAAAAACTCAAGTCAATTCAAGGTGGGGGGTGGGGGAATGAGGAAGCCGGAAGAGGGGAAGAGGGAGGGGGAATGGGGCTTATGGCATATCGCACCCCTCTTGGGGGCACCACACAATTCTAAGAAGGACTTTGCTAAACAATTGTAAACATTGTAACATAATTCTTTGTACCCTCATTTAACCCAAAACAATAAAAATTAAAAAGTAAATAAAATAAATACTCTGACAGCATACAAGAATATATAATATCAGAAGAGGACTGATAAAAACCTGGGGAAGTTCTGGCTGAAAGCATTGTGGGAATTAAACACCTTACCAGAGATCTGGAGAAAAGCACCAAGAACAAGTCCAAAGCTAAGATAGAAGAATAGAAGACAAGGTTTTGTTTTGGTTTTTGTTTTTCCCTTGGGGAGGCAAAGAGCTCATGTTGAGAACAGAGCTCTAGGTGGGAGCCGGCATCAGAACTAATTCTTTGTACCTCACTAAACCTGAAATATTAATAAAAAATCAAAATTAAAAAAGAAAAAATAATAATTTCCTTCCTTGAATTTATATCCCTATCTTTTTAACTGCCCTGCACTTTAATTGACTTTTAAAGAAGAATTCCTCTAAAAGTAGAATATATTCCTTTTTTTAATTTCTCACCTCTTGTTTTTCTCTTCAGACCACACTAATCATGCCTTTGGTTCCATCTCAAACACTCCTTCCAATGACTGCCTTGCAAAAATTCAGGGATCAAATTAATTCCTAACCTTATAAAAATCATCAGCATAATGGCAAGCTATGTCTAATATTTCAAAATTCTAAATTATGACTTTACCTATTTATTTTTATAACAAATAAATTCAAAGATGAATTTTTAAAAGCTGATGATCCCCCATTTCATCTGCTTATATAACCTATGTTAAAAATCTGTTGTGTTTTCTCAAAAAAAAAAAAGACATATGAATAGTCCACAGATACACTTAAAATGCTTAATATCACTAACGAATATGGGGATACAAATTAAAACTACCATGAGACACAACCTCACTCTGTTAGAATGCTTCTTATCAAAAAGACGTTGGTGAAGATGTGAAGAAAGGTGATCCTTCACATACTGTTGTTGGAAATGTAAATTAGTATAACTATTATGGAAAACAAATCAGAGATTCCTCAAAAGTATGAAAAATAGAACCACAATATAATCCGGCGATCTCACTTCTGGGCATTTACCCAAAAAGATTTGAAATTAGTTTGTCAAGGAGATAGCTGTACTCTCTCATTCATCATAGCCGAGTTAGAGAATCAACCCAAATGTTCATCAAGCAATGAATGATAAAAATGTGATATGTCTACACCATGGAATTTTACCCAGCCTTCGAAAAGGAGGAAAATCTGTCATTTGGAGCAAGGTGGCTGGAAATGAAACTTTGCTTAGTGAAATGAGTCTAGCCCAGAAAGACAAACAGTCCAGAGTCTCACTCACATGTGAAAAGTAAAACAATTGAACTCGTAGAAACTCGAAATGGAATAGTGGCAACGAGAGGCTGAGGGTGGGGAAAATGATAGTCAAAGAACACAAACAGAAAGCCTCACATAAGAGGAATTCACCTGATTTTTTGAGCTCTCTTGTACAACATGCTGAATATAGAATAACTATTAATCAACATCACCAAAAGCAAATTTCTAATGTTATCATCACAGAAAGTTAATATTTGAGGTGATTTATATGTGTTTGCCTAATTTAATAACTCAACATTGTATTAAAAATTATAACATTGGTTTATATTCCATAAATCTATACAACTATAATCTGTCAATATACAATAAGAATAGAATTAAAAATCTTTCCAGTATAGCATGGAAGGAAGATTATCTAACCTTCTTATATATCTACATTATCCTACAGTTTTATATAATAATATATGTGTGTGTGTGTATACATATATAGTTTGGCTTGGTTTCAAATGCAAAGTGAGTCACGCTTATCTGTTTTGCTCTGATTTACATATGCCTTCTGATTCGTGAAGATTTAACTTAGTCTTTTAATGATTTGAATAACATTTCCATAATAAGAACATACTGAATTTCAAGCAATAATACTTCTGTTGCTAGTTGTTTCTAATATCTTTTAGCATTAAGCATATTCATACAGCTAGCACCCTTGTTTACATACATGTGTCTATTCCTAGGAACCCAAGAAATGAGAGCCTAAAACAAATGGTTAAATGAAGGGGCTTTGCCAAGACTGACTGTTCAAAGAGTGTGAATGAGGCAAGAGAATGAAGTGGAAGAACTGAGACCCAATTCAATGGTGAGTTATTGATCCATTGCTAGGGGCCCACTTGCTCAATCCCCTGAGGCTATTTGAGGAACAGCTTGACTCTCTGTTCAGGGAAGAAAAGAGAAAGCATTTAACCAACAGATCCTCTTCCTTATTCATCTGTGATCTTCTGTGCAAGGCATTAAGTCCTCAAATATCTGTGCTGAGTTCTGAACCAGTTTTCAAGTTGTACTGCACTATGGCATCAGCTGTAAATTTCTGGAACAGCAAGCCAGAAACTGCAAAAATAGGGCTGAAGTGAGACCATAGTCAGGTCAGGTTAATAATTATGTGGCTCTGGTAAAAATCACATGAAACTAATACGCACAGAAGTGAAAAAAAATGTAATAGTTAGGACTATAGAATCTACAATGGGTATAAGAATTGTTAGTAAAGTTCACTCTTTGTACCGCTCAGACTATCTCATGGGATTCCTTTCTTTCTGAAAGGTAGCTAGCTGCAGTCTCCAAGAAGATTTAGTGTATTATAGTTATTGAATAAACGACAATTCTCTCCCCTTCAGAAGTAGCAGGGGCACCAAGAAAATGTCAACATTTCACTTCTCTACTCCTTACTCCAGCTTTGCCTCATCCTCGGTCAGTTCTCCACCTGCTGTGAGCCCTTAGTTGCCGTGCTCTCTCGGCAGGCTGTGTTTACTGTCCCGGTTAACCTGGAAGCTCCTAAGTGTGGCAGTGGGGCAGGAGAGCAATCCAGTGGATCACGAGAGAACCGATCCTGGTTCCTGGACCTGTGCTTTCTACTAGGAATACAGCACCGTAGGTTGGGTGTTCATTCAGTGCTTTTAATGCCACGTAACGGGTGTTCCATCATTCCATTAGGATTCAGCCGATGCTTCTGTGCGATAAAGTAAATGTTAAGACAGTGGATCTGTGGTCCTTTGCCCTCATTTCCACTTTATAGCCCCGCCCAAATGGGGCCATTGATCTTAGACAATATTGGAGGGAGTGTCCAGCATTCTATAATGGAACAGTAGGAGCCTTGTAAATGGGGAGGGCCCCCCCCCCCGTGTTTGTTGTAAATGGAGAAGGCACCACCTCCCCCAGTGGGGATGGACTATTATCCTTTCCAGGACAGTGATGTAATATAAACACCCTCACCACCAATGCGCTGACATACGTCCTTAAGAAATAGTGTCATACTGAGGGCTCAGTGTCACTCTCCCTGAAGGATTTTCACTAAATAGCTCAGGTTTGGTGAGAGGCCCGTGCTGCTGGGCCCCTATGCTGCATCCACACCCACCGTCACGTTATCTCTGTTTATGTGCCCATTGTGGGAACAGTTGATGTGAGGAAGGGAGCAGCCTGGTGGAAATTCCTGGTACAAGTTGTACTATTTACCTAGTCATAGAGTTTTCTCTATAGTGGACACTCTATGGAGGGATCAAAAAATTGTACTGATTTTGTCAACAGTCTCACAGGTGTATTAAAATATCTCTTCCCCAGATAGTCTTACAGCAGCTCTTTGGATTCAAGAGCTCTTTTTCAAATATATAGCATGCAATGGTTACAGAACTGTAGAAGTCAGCTTTAGAATTATACTGCTGAGACTTTCTATAAATCTGTACAATTTCATTACCGTTCTTTGAACCTGCTGCCTTTTGTAAGCCAAAGGGATGGGGCAGCTTCCCCTGCAGACTTGTATTGCATGAGATATTCTCTTGCCTTTGGAACTGAAAGTTAGACATCTTCTCAGTCTCTAGATATGTGGAGATAGGAGCAGGCTTCCCCGCTGGGGTATATATGTCCTCCAAACCCAAAGACTTGCACCAAGTTCTGTCCTTTTACTTATTAGTAGGACATGATGCAAGAGATAATAATTATCAGCATTCTCTAGACAACTAGCTTTTGAAGTACTTTACAGAGGTGACAGGTCTTAATTTTTTTAAGTATAACTCCAAATCTCCAAATACATGTTCCTACCTTGGAGTTTAAAATGTTTGACACTTAATTCTTACCAGTGCTACAGTTCCACTATGCACCAGCCGTGCAGAGAGTCAGTAACATGGAAGAAACTGTGATGGTATAAGGACTGTTAAGACCAAAATTCTTCTGGACTATATTATAAGAAGCAGCAGGAGATATGACTGCTTGGGGAGATTGTGATGGTTACTCTTTCCTTGTAATTTAAACTTTTGATTCTTCTTATGGAGGAATACTTTTTAATTAGAAACTCCATCAAAGTATAATTTATAATGTACAATTTGATGAATTCAAATGTATACAAACACACATGATACCATCACCATAATCAAGTTAATACACACATCCAACACCTCCCAAAGTTCGCTTGTATCCTTCATTTTCATTTTTATTTTTGTGGTAAGAACATTTAATATAAGATCTGCCCTTTTAACAAATTTTTAAGTGAACAGTATTGAATCGACTACCCTAGGCATTATGTTGTACAGCAAACGTCTAGAATTTATTCATTGAACATAACTTAGACTTTACAGTCATTGAACAACAACTCACAATTTCCTCCATCCTCTAGCCCTGGGCAACTGTTATTATAGTCTCTGCCTCTCTGAGTTCAGCTATTACAGATATCACACCTAAGTGGATCAGGCAGTGTTTGTCCCTCTGTGACCGGCCTATTTCACTTAGCAGGGTGCCTTCCAGGTTCCTTCATGTTTGTCACAAGCTGCAGGCTTTCCTTCTCTTTCCTGCTATTTAATTATTTTTTAAAAAGTTAAGCTTTGAATTTCCATATAATTATTGATTCACATGCAATCATGAGAAATAATACAAATACAGGTACTGTGCATCTTTCCTCCAGCTTCCCATAGAGGTAACCGTGCGACATCACAGTCAGGTTATCCATATTGACACAGTTCAGGGCACCACAAAGATCACTCATCTGCCCTTTTGTATCATATCCTTTCCCTCTCACCCTCACCCTTTTCTTTCCTATAGACGAGCACTAATTTGTTCTTTGCATCCCTTTGTGTTTTTAATTTTGGAATAAGAAAACTTAACAGAAGAATAGATCTATAATTATTTCTAAAATTTTGCCATTTCAAAAATGTTTTATAAATCAATTATAAAAGATATAACTTCTTGAGTTTTTCTTTTTTAATACAAATGATCTTTTAAAAATTGATTTTAGCTTTACAGAGAAACTGAGAGGAAGGTGTAAAAATTCTCATATACACCTGACCCTATACCTGCCTATCTCTCCTGTTACCAACATACATACCCTACCACAGTGGTACATTTTGTACAACTGATGAACCTGTATTGGCACATCATTATCACCCAAAGTCCATACTTTATATTTTAGTTCACTCTTGCTATTGTACATTCTGTAGATTTGAGCATGTGAATATGATGACATGTTTCCACAGTTTCAATATCATGAATAATTTCACTACTATAAACATTTTCCGTACTCTACCTATTCACACCTCCCTCCCCCAAGTATTGGCAACTACTGTTTTTTGTTTGTTTATTTGTCTGCTTTCTTCATAGTTTTGGCTTTTCCAGAATGCTACACATTAGAATCATGCAACATGTAGCCATTGTAGATTAGTTTTTTTCAATCAGTAAAATCCATTTAATGATGTGAAGTCTCCATCTTTTTATAGCTGCATAGTATTCCATGGCATACACATACCACAATTTGTTAATCCATTCATGGTTTGATGGACACTTGGGCTGCTTCCATGACTTTGCAATTATGAATTAGGCTGCAGTAAATATTCTGGTGCAAATGTCTTTGTCATAAAGTGATTTTTGATCATTTGGGTCTATACCTAGTAGAGGAATTGCAGAAAGAAAGAGGGAGGAGGAGGAAGAGGAGGGGAGGGACAAAGCCAGGAGGAGAGAGGGTATTTAGTGGGACCTCACCTAATGTGAACTATGCAATGGTACATTTCAAAATTATTAAGAATAGAGTATAAATGTCTTACCACAACAAATAAGTAAGTGAGGTGATGGGTATTTTAATCAGTTTAATGTAAGCATTCCTTATTGTATATCAAATCAGTACATTGTACCCCATAAAGGCATCAGTGTACATAGTTATGATTTAATAAAGAAAAAAATGCATTTAAGTTTCATCCATATTGAAAGTGAGTTGGTAGCTCACTTATTAGTGCTGAATAGTTCATTGCCTGGATGAATCCCAATTTACTTATCCATTCACTTTTGGAGGCACATCTTGGTTGCCTCCAAGTTTTGACCATTATGAATAAAGCTTTCTATAAGTTTTCTTTGGAAATAGGTTTTTTTACTTCTTTGGGTAAATACCATGTAAGATATATGCCGATCATATGGCAAAAGAATATTTAACTTTGTTAGATACTGGCCAGCTGTCGTCTCAAGTGGCTGTACCATTTGATGTTCCAACCAATAATCAATGAGTGTTCCTACTGCTGCAAATCCTCACTAGCATTTGATGTCGTCTGTTTTGTGGATTTGGGCCATTCTAATCCATACGTAGTGGCCTTTCATTGCTCCGTTAATTTGTATTTATCTGATGACTTATCAAGTGGAGCATCTTTTCATATGCTTATTAGCCATCTGTATATCTCCTTTATAAGATACTTATTAAAGTCCTTTCCCCAATTTTTAAGAAGATTTTTTTTCTTATTCTTGAGTTTTAAGTGGTTTTTTTTTTTTAATATTTTAGATAGCAAATGTTTTTAGTAGATACGTCTTTGGCAAATATTTTATCTCAGTTGGTGGCATGTCTTTCTCTTGACAGAATATTTATCACAGAGTACAAAATTGTCATATTAATGAAATCTACTTATCAATACTAATTTATGAGAGAAATAATTGCTTTGTATCTAAAAGGCTGTCACCAAATCAAAGCCCATCTAGATTTTCTTCTATGCTATGTTATAGGTGTTTTATATTTTTACACTTTGCATTTAGGTTTGTGATCAATTTGAAGTTAATTTTTGTGACAGGTATAATGTCTGTGTATAGATTCTTTCCTGTCTTTTTTTCTCTCTTTCTGTCTCCCTTCCTCCCTCTCTCTCTCCCTCCCTCCCTTCCTCCCTTCCACCCTTTCTTCTTTCCTTCTTTTCTTCTTTCCTTTTTTCCTGTCTTTCTATCATGTAAATTTTAACTTGTTCAATCATGTGGGCTGAAGGCTAGGTTTAGAACCCAGCTTCAGGTGAAAATTATGGTCAGGAGGGCCTGTGGAATGAAGAGGTTTCAGGACCATCTTTTACGTCTGATGTTAGTAATTTTTTCTCTCTAGTCTGTTTTTCATAGATAGCATCACTGGAAGCGTATTGATTTCATTGATCTTTTGAAAAGAACCAGATTATAATTTCGTTGATCTTTATTGATTTCCTGTTTTAAATTTTATTGATTTCTGCTCTAATTTTTAATTCTTTCTTTCTCTATACTTATTTTTGATTAGAGCTGCTCTTCTGATTTTTTAAGTTTGAAAGTTTAGCTGACTAATTGTAGATCTTTATTCTTTTCAGAGGTATGAATTTAATGCCATAGATTTCCCTCAAATACTTCTTTTGCTGCATCCTGCGAACCTCAATTTTTTTTATTTTTATTTATTCCAAATATTTTTAAATTTTTTTGAAATTTCTTCTTTGACTCAGGTGTTATTCAGAATTATTTTGAATTTTTCTAGCTATCTTTCTGCTATTTTTTCTAGTTTAATTCCATTGTAGTATGAGCACACACATTATTTCTATTCTTTTATATTTGTTAAGATGTGCTTTTATATTTGTTAAGATGTGCTTTGTTAGAATGTGGTCAATCTTGATGAATATTCTATGTGAACTTCAGAAAAATACATATTCTCCTGTTGTTGGATGAAGCAATCTATAGAAGTCCAAGAAGATATCCAGTAGATGATAGTTCGACTCTATCTTTACTGATTTTCTCCCTACTAGATCTGTCCATATACACTACAGGGTTATTGAAGTCTGCACTGGTAATGGTGGATTATCGATTTCCCCTTGCTTTTATACCAGTGTTGGCCTCACCTATTGGTGCTCTGTTATTGGGTGTATTCACATTAAGGATTTTACATCTTGGAGAATTGCCCCCATTAAAAGTTTGTTATTCTCTGCATTATCTCTGACTACTTTCTTTGTTTTAAGGTCTGCTGTTTGAAATTAATAAAATTTCTCCGAGTTTTTTTGGGTAAGATTACCATAATGTGTCTTTCTCCCATTTACTTTTAATTGATATGTATCTTTATATTTAATTCCTAAATCTTTTTTATATTCAAAACCAGTACCAGATTTCCTTCTTTGTAAGGCTGAACAACATTTTACTGTCTGTAAAATATCACATTTTCTCTATTCATTTGTTTTTCAGTGGATTTTTAGATTGTCTCCATATCTAGGATAATGTGACTAGTTCTGTGATTAACATGAGAATGTAAGAATCTCTTCTGGATCCTGATTTCTACTCTTTCCATTATAGACCCAGAAGTGGAATTATTGGATTACATGATAATTCTATTTTTAATTTTCTGAGGATCTTCCATACTGGTTTCTTTAATGACTACATGATTTTTCCATCAACAGTGCAGAGGGTCTTAATTTCTCCACATTATCAGCAACTCTTTTCTTTTTCTTTTCTTTTCTTTTTTTGATGATAGTCACATTAACAGGTGTTAGGTGATATCTTGTTAAAGTTGCAGTTTGAATTTTCCTGGTAATTAATGATGCTGAACATCTTTTCAATATTTTTGGCCACTTATATGTTTTCTTTAGAAAAATGTATTTTCAAGCCCTTTTCCCATTTTGCACATTTTTAATTGGGATAATTGTTTTGTTTTTCCTATTGCACTCTTTTGTAATGAAAATGCTCAAGAAACTAAGTATAGAGGGAATGTAACTCCACATAATACAAAACATATGTGACTATGCTACAGGTAACATCATATTTAACAGTGAAAAATTGAAAGCTTGCCCTTTAAGATCAGGGCCAAGACAAGAATGTCCACTCTCATCACTCATTCTCAACAAAATGCTCAAATTATTGTTTCATGCTCTTGAAACAGAGAGAAGGAGAGAGACAGAGAGGAGAGAGAAAGTTACTCAAATTGTTTTTCTCTAGAAAAATGTGACTGAACTCTAGTCCTGAATTAGAAGGTATGTGAATAAGCAAGTCATATGCAGCCTACTTAGCAAAGGTAAAAATTTGAGATTCAACCTGGGTTTATATAAATACTCTTACAATGATGAGTCCCTGTCAGAACAAAGATAACAATCTTAACTCACATTTCATTACACCTACATTTTCCTGTATTTCAAAAAAAATTATATTCAGCTGTAGAGAAAATGAAAGACATTTGCAATCTAAACCCTTTAGGAAAGCATTATTTTGGTTATTGATATATGATGCAAGTCCAATTGCCCAATAACTAAGAGTGACTGGATGAAATATTTATATAAATTATGATTTGCCAATGAGTGTTACTGAAGTCCTGGAAGCTTTTCATAATGTATTTTAGCTGATGCATAGTATATGTGTTAGAATTTTAATCTTGGCATGACTAGTGTACAAGTGCCTTTAGCAAGATTGAATAAATTAGGTATAGAAATCATACAATTTTTCCAGATATTGGAGAAACACACATACTGCCAATGAAGTAACATTTTCCTATGGATTTTATAAGGCTTTAGATATCCATATGATTTCATGTGGAACTTAATTCAGCTATTTTAAATGCCTGTTCAATTCCACAATATGAGATTTATCAGCAGATAGTCTAACATACTGATAAAAATATAAAGAAATGTTTAGAAAATTTATCACTCTTTTTTTCTAATTTTCAAAAAATAGATTTAAGAGGTAGAAATTTTTCTTACATGGATGAACTTATAGTGGAGAAGTCGAGGTTTTTAGTGTACCTGTCAGCTGAATAGTGTATAGTCAGTGCACATTACAATGGATAGTATAGATTGTACACAATTTTTCATCCACTACCTACCTCCCACCTTTCCCTTTCTGAGTCTCCAATGTCTATTATGTCAGTCTGTATTACCCTGTATACTCATTGCTTAGCTCTCATGTTTATTTTATTATTATTATTTATTATTATTATTATTTTGAGACAGAGTCTCACTATGTTACCCTCGGTAGGTAGAGTGTCAAGGCATCACAGCTCATAACAATCTCAAACTCTTGGGCTTAAGCGATTTTCTTGCCTCAGCCTCCCAAGTAGCTGGGACTACAGGCACCTGCCACAATGCCTGAGTAATTTTTCTGTTGAAGTTGTCATTGTTGTTTAGCTGGTCTGGGCTGGGTTCGAACCTGCCAGCCTCAGTTCATGTGGCTGGTGCCAGAACCATTGTGTTACGGGCGCCAAGCCTCTCATGTTTCAATGGGAATATGCAATGTTTGGTGTTTTGTTCCTGGATTACTTCAATTACAACAATGGACTTCGGTTCTATATAATCACTGCAAAGGCATTCTTTCATTCCTTTCCATGGCCAAATAGTATTCCATATTTTATATGTATGTATACACACATCACATTTTCTTTATTTACTCTTCAATTGATGGATGCTTGGGTTATTCCTCATCTTTGCAATTGTGAGTTATGCAGCAATAATATACAAGGGAAGGTGTCTTTTCTATGAAATGACTTCTTTGTCATTGGTGAGATCCCCAGTAGTGTGATTGCTGGGTTGAATTGTAGGTCACTTTTTGGTTCTTTGAGAAATCTCCATAGTGTTTTCCATAGAAGTTGTGGCATCTCATTGTGGTTTTAATATGCATTTCTCCGTTGCTTCATGATGATTAGCATTTTTTCATATTTCTTGGCCATTTGTTTTTCCTATTTTGAAGAAATACCCTTTCATGTCTTTTCCCCCATTTTTAATATTTTTCTTGCTGATTTATTTGAGTTCCTTACAGATTCTGGATTTTGGTCCTAGGTCAGATGTACAGCGTATGAATATTTTCCCCTATTTACTGTTGTTTGTTTATTTTTGAGACAGAGCCTCAAGCTGTCAACCTGGTAGAGTGCCATGGCATCATAACTCACAGCAACCCCCAACTCCTAGGCTCAAGTGATTCCCCTGCCTCTGCCTCCCAAGTAGCTGGGACTACAGGCGCCTGCCACAATGCCTGGCTATTTTTTGGTTGCCAGGTGTCATTGCTGTTTGGCGGGTCTGACTGAAATCGAACCTGCCAGCTCAGGTGTATGTGGCTGGCACCTTAGCCACTTGAGCCACAGGTGCAGAGCCTGTTGTTTATTTCTTTTGCTGTGGAGAAACTTTTTAATCTAATTAATTCCC
The DNA here is from genome assembly GCA_963575145.1 of Galago senegalensis. Lineage (NCBI taxonomy): Eukaryota > Metazoa > Chordata > Mammalia > Primates > Galagidae > Galago > Galago senegalensis. Next base: position 11,145 of record CAUYTI010098907.1, on the reverse strand, counting down.
TATTATAGAATCAATAAACACTGCATCTGAGAAAGTCATGTTTCAATAAGAGTCTCAAAATATTTTTGTATGTAGGTATTTTATTTTATAGGTCATAAAATACGTATACTTAGTGATTAAAAACAAAAAGTGTTGGGGCAACACCTGTGGCTCAAAGGAGTAGGGCGCTGGCCCCATATGCCTGAGGTAGTGGGCGCAAACCCAGCCCCAGCCAAAAACTGCAAAAAAATAAATGGTGTAAACACCTAATATTATTTTACCCCTCCTCCTATGATTAGATACATAAAATATATTCAAAATCACTGTATGTGACCATTCCTCACTTCCTCTTGAACATTCCTTGGTTCACTCTTCCCTATACAGCTATTATTTAATTTCTTTTACTATTATCCAATTGACAACCAGCATCTCACCTTCCCTATTTGATTTTTCCTATATAATTAAGTGATTTAATAGTCTATGCTGAACTGCATCTGCTTCATCATATTTTCATTAAAGAAACATTTCCTGATTGCCAATTGCACGAAGGAAAATCAGAGAGGCATTAAAATAAACAGCCCCATAGTAATAGTGGGAAGAGAAATATACATTTAGAAACACTAGAGACCAATTAAAATGCAACAAATCAGAAGGCCCATGATTATGTGGTATAATCAATATGGATGAGGACAAGGAGAGTGAAAAATTATGGAAAATCAGTCTGGGATGCAATTAGGTCTAATTACATTCCCTGATAATGAGCCCGGTTGTCCAGTGGAGCTTTTACATTTGTGGTTTGAAGTCATGAAGATATAGTTCACCCCCTTATTCATACTATACTATAGAATACTCAACGGACAACCCTGTAAAGGATTATGTTATCTAATAGAGATTCTTCTGAGGATCATTTCTGTCCCCTTGATTGGAAAGTGAACAATTTTGAGTTCATTTGTGTAAATGTTTTGTCCATGTTATACTTTTCTTAAAAGTTAATGCAGTGATCATGTAAACATGAGATCATTCTGGACATGACAGATGAAAAAATAGCCCATTCTTATCTTGTTTTAATTTCGAACTAGGACAACACTAGTCCAATTTATTTTCCCCATTAAGTACAAACTGTAACAGAGATTGGAAACTGCATTATCATAATCGTGTGAAAGTAACATTTAAAAATTACCATTACTTTTAGAACCTTTGTTTTTATCAAATAGATACTACATAGAATGTATTAAAGAAAAAAGAGTTGAAAGTAAAACAAAAATTTTGGCCTTTCCATCTCCTTCAAAAAATAGAATTTCATGTGGATCTGAGTGCCCAGAATGACCCAATATTAACATAGTCACATTCCACACTTGAAAACCTGTACGAATCACAAATTTACCTTTATGTTACACAAGTTAAATGTACTTGCTTGATTAATGAGGAAACATATTTGGGATTCTGTGTTCCTTTGGATTTTTCCAAATATTTCTCAAAAATGGTGTATGATTTTATACTTTTATTGATAAGTATAAATTATCAAGAATGAGACTGTTTCTTCTCATTCTTATCAAATCTGAGTATATTTAAAATTTTATTTAGGTGACTAATAACACCTCATTGTTATTTTATTTTGCATTATGTAATTGCCATAAAATTTAACATCTTTTCCGTCTTTTTTTGCTGGTTATATTTCTCTATTGTTCTACCTGTTTGTATATTGAGCTTTCAACCTTTATCTTACTATTTTATGTGTTCTTGCTTGTTAATGAATTTAGCCAGTTAGACTTCATATTTTATACAGGCTTTTGTAATTACTTAGAAAAACTTAATGTTACATCATCAAATTATGAAGATAGTAACATTTTTTAAAGAATGAGATTATTTTCCCTCAGATGTTAGGAACATGTGCTCTATTAATGAACACCATATTGTTACATCAAAAATAACAAAAGACTGTACAATACATTACTAATTTTTACATTTACATTTTAAATATTAAAAATAGCCAGAAAATTGTAGGCTTTTTTTAGTACATTAAAGTTATAGAAGGCCAGGCCAAATTTACATATATGACAGAAGCCTACTCCAATTACTAAATTTTGTGAATTAGTAAACAAGCCAGCAAAAGCCATTAAAAATGATGACCATATCACAAAATGTATTCTGTTGACAAGTACAGTTCAATGCCAATTCTTTGATAATACTTAGGTATACATCAGTAAATTTCTTCTAACACATTTCATGCAATAGTCTAGTGTGAATGATAATGAGGTCTCACTCCGGTTCTTGGCTAATGATTTGCTGCTGAGAAACGGAGAGAGACAGCTAGATACGCATTGAGAATCGTGAGGTTTGCAAGCTGTGGAAATGACACTTAACAGGTTTCATTTAATGGGGGAGCTATTTTATCTTTTTTTGGAGTAGGATGCAACTTCATACCTGTCTATAATCTTAAAAGCCTGTGGTGCAACAATTGTCACTGTAACTGAAGATGAAATATTAATGAATGAACACGTTTAGTGGTGATGGCTAAATATATCTATGACTGCAGAGAAAAAGTAACTCAATAGACAGAGTATCTGTGTTCACAGGTCTATTTTCTAAGATTTTATATTTAATACCTATTTTTAGTTCTTCTGTGGAAGAAAATTTTGTGTGTTTACTTTCATCCGATAAAGAAGTCCTTGCAGGAATTTTCAATTAAGAGCAATTCATACAAAGTAATTAAAAAAATTATATTGTGGTCCATAGTAGATGTTTAGGAAAATTATTTCACAGGGAACCCCTCTGATGGGCATTACCACATACTTATGCATGAAATTTTGAAAAAAATAATTTAATCATAAAGAATTTTTGATGAGGGAAAAATTAAGACGGAGATAACAACAAATAGATTGACTAATGGTGCATGGTACCAGCTAGTTACAGGCTACAGGAGTTTGAAGTTTCATCTGTCCCTTGCCTTTCATTACACAAATATTTAAAATACCTCAACTTTTTTTCTTAATGAAAAACAGGGGTTATCTAGGAATAAGTTTTTAAATTTTCTTTCTAGATTATTTGTATTTATTTATTTATTTTTAGAGACAGAGTCTCACTTTGTGGCCCTCTGTAGAGTGCTGTAGTATCATAGCTCACATCAACCTCAAAGTCTTGGGATCAAACGATCCCCCTGCTCAGACTCCTGAGTAGCTGGGATTACAGGTGTCTACAATAATGCCTAGCTACTTTTAGAGGTCTCTCTCTTGCTTAGGTTGGTCTCAAACTCCTGAGCTCAGGCAAACCTCCCACCTCTGCCTCCCAGGGTGCTAGGATTATAGGTGTGAGCCACCATACCTGGCTTTAAATACAAATATTATGTCCTCATTTTTTGAGTCATTGATACATGGATTTTTCTATGAAACTTTCCCTTTTCCCTTTGCTTCCTTTCACTTCCCTTCTCTTTTCTTATCACATCATCTTTCAATCTATTTACCTCCCCTAATCTACTCCTATTTTCCATATTTCATTATTTTAAAAAATGTACTGAATCCTGGAAAGATGCCAGGAATAAAGAATTCAAAGATAACATGCTGGCTCAGCACCTGTGGATCAAGTAGCTAAGGCGCCAGCCACATACACCTAAGGTGTTGGGTTCGAATCCAGCCCAGGCCTGCCAAATAACAATGATGGCTACAACCAAAAAATAGCCAGGCATTGTGGTGGGTGCCTGTAGTCTCAGCTACTTGGGAGGAGGAGGCAGGAGACTTGCTTGAGCCCAGGAGTTGGAGGTTGCTGTGAGCTGTGATGCCACAAAACTCTACCCAGAGGGACAGCTTAAGGCTCTGTCTCCAAAAAAAAAAAAAAAACCCAAAAATAACATGCCTCAAATTTGGATGAATTGAATACATGATTCCTACTCATAATCCATCAGAGTTCACTGTCCAGAGGAATAATGTTACATTCGGGTTTCTAAGGATAGTCTAAGTTTATTCCAGTTTTCCAATATAACTATAGTAATGTTTTCTTTTATTCTTATATGTGGTCTTCATGGTCTGCCATCATGAATATTGGACACATGGTGCCTGGGGCCTTGCTTTAGCAGGTGTAATTTCAAACAGTGCATTCGTTTCTCTTCTCTCTACCACTTTAACCTCAATAGATTTTATATCCAACTTACTTCAAACAAGAGAATTCAGAGATATTAAAATTGCATTAATAGATGGTAAATTCCCAACTCAATATGAATTAATTTAAGAATTTGTCTTTAAAGTAATCCCTGACTGTAAAAATCTTTTTCCTCATGTGTACTGTTGAGAATTATTTAGGTTTAAGTCAGAAAAAAAAATCAATCAGTGATAGAATTAAAAACATTTATTCCACTATTAAAGTTTTAGTAGTTGTTTTCTAATTTTCTTTAGTGTATTAAATGCCTGTGGAAGAATATTTTCTTTCACTAATTTGAAAGAAACTAAACAGCAGAAAAACAGAAGAAGGCTTTGAACTCACTTGCACTAGTTTTGTTTTCTAACACATTAAAATTGATAAATACAAAAAGTGAAAGTAGATTAATATAGAATTTTTAAAGGTTTTATTCCTTAATCTAAACAGATATCGATTCATTTGAACAATATTGAATATTTGAATTGAAATATATTATGAATACATTTGCAATTATTTAAACATCTGCATCAAATACATTTGCAGCATACATATATGCTTCAAAGAAGTTACAATGAATAAGACATAAACCGATGCAGTAGAACCTCCAGAGTGGACCATCTCCCAACATTGACCACTTCCTTAGGTTGATCTAATTGTCATAAATGACATTCACCATGCACCACACATACATATCAGTACAGTAGAACTTGTTCCTTATGTTGACCAGCTTGTTACATTCCCTAAGATGATCAACTTATTCGGGTGCTACTGTATTAGGCAGTACTGAGGGAGTAAGCTTTCCTTTAAAAATTATTTCTGACTCGGCACCTGTGGCTCAAGTGGCTAAGGCGCCAGCCACATACACCTAAGGTGGCGGGTTCTAATCTCCAGCTCGGGCCCGCCAAACAACAACAATGGCTGCAACCAAAAAATGGCCAGGCATTGTGGCGGGCACCTGTAGTCCCAGCTACTTGGGAGGCTGAGGCAGGAGACTCACTTGAGCCCAGGAGTTGGAGGTTGCTATAAGCAGTGAAGCCATGGCACTCTACCCAGGGGGATAGCTTGAGGCTCTGTCTCAAAAAAAAAAAAAAAAAAAAAAAAGTTATTTCTGCTTGTGGATTCTTCACAAACAATGAAGAGAAACTTTACCTCATTGTTGTGGAATCAATCATATTGCTTCTCATTCAACATGAAATTTTATCTCCACATACCTATTTCACACAGAAAGGAGTATAATTCACATCCTCTTTAAAAAGATGATCACATGTGCCATAGTATTTCATTTTCTTAGGTTTTATGCTTTGTCCAATTTTGTTGGTTAGATATGGTCATCTACAGTTTTCAAAGTGGGATGCATAAGGATAATAAAATCTCAGTGTATACGTCTTATTTTTAGAGCAACAAGAAAAATATATTAATCGTTAGTCTCATCCATTGTAGTACTAGGACAAATATATCCAGACCACTATTTACTTAAAAGTTGATTAGTGAAGAAAAATGAAAAAGCTTTAGTGAGCTTGCAAGAATTGAAAATGGAGTCATAGAAACGAATGTCCTTTCTCAGACCTGGGGAGCATTCATTTCTTAGAAAAACTCCTAAGAAAGAAATAATTTGGGAAGGAAGGTTCTTCAGCCTATATTTATTTACTTGTCAAAAATGACATATGAACATACCTTCTGCTTTCTACATGGAAAATTCAAAGGGAAAAACATTAGCTTTACTGTGTCTATTATGATCCCATCAAATCTTGAAAATTTCATGATATCAATGTGATTATAGGTTTTATGTGTCTATAATTTAATATGAAATGAAAGATTATATTCTTAACACCCTTAAATAAGACATTTTATTGAATATTTTATACATATTTGAAGGAAACTTTCTTTTCATTAATCCATTCATGCAAACCGTCTACCACACAAGCACAATTAGGTTCTGGTGAGAACTGGTAAATAAATTATGATTTACCCTCAACTCTAGAAACTAACAGTTTGTTCATTGCTTAGCAAATTGTCATTGTAGGTACATTGTCTTGAAAAAAAAGGACAAATTCGATTTGTTTCACAGAGATTATTGGAAAAATAAACTTCAACAATTAGTAAACTTACTTAATTTTAGAAATAAGACATAATGTTTAGAATATAGATGTGTTTCTCACTTTGCATGATTCAGTGTGCATATTTCAGTTGACACTATTTAGTTAAATAACACCAGTCCTCTAAGAATAAAATTCAAATTCCAGTTACAATATATTAGCTATAATTACATGAAATATAAACTTTTCTTCTAGCACTCTGTTATACAAATTATTACATAAGTAACAAAATGCACCAATCACATACGGTCATGTACCACATAACATTTCAGTTAGAGATGTGTCTCCTATATGATAGTGCTCCCATTAGATTCTAATGAACCTAAAAATATTCCTATCACCCAGTGATGTCATACCCTTGCAATGTCATAATGCAATGAATTATGTCTACGTAGTGATACTGGTGTAAATAAACACACCACATTGCTAGTCATATAAAAATGGAGCATACATTATTATGTGCAGTATATAATACTTGAAAACGATAATAAACAACTATGTTGCTGTCTTTCAATATTAACACTGACTATAAGTGGTATAAATGTCTCAAGCTATAGACTGGTGGAATGGAATGAAAAACATGATCTAAGTACAGGGTAGACATAAAGTTCATGTGCAATTTAACATAGTTTAACATAGTAAATTACACACGAACTTTATGTTGGCCCTGTATATGTTTTTATGTCTACCCTGTATATATTTTCTACAAGAAACCCATTTAACACATAAAGAAATTCCTAGACTCGGAATAAAGAATATTCCTTGCGAATGGAAACCAAAGACAAGCAGGAATGATTATTCTTTCCCCAGATAAAATAGACTTTAAATCAAAACAGTACAAAATGACAAAGATGGTCATTATATAATGATAAACAGATTGAACAAAAACATATAAAAATTCTACATACTATATATGCACCTAACACAGTAGCTTCTTAGTTCATAAAACAAAATACCACCACCAAAATTAAGGAAAGAAGTAAACAGGAACATAATGATATCCAGGGACTTCAGTCTACTGACACACCTAGACAGATAATCAAGATAGAATATCAACAAAACAAAAAACACTGGGTTTAAAGGGAACTCAAGAACAAGTGAACCAAAGAGACAGTTACAGAATGTTCTACCAAAAAACTCCAGAATATGCATTCTTATCAGCACAAGGGATGTTTTCCAAGACAGATTATATGCCAGGCAAATAAATAAGTTTCAGAAAAATTTTAAAAGTCAAAATCATACCATATGCTTTCTCAGACTACAGTGGAATAAAAGTAGAAATCATTTCCAAGAGGAAATTTAAAACTATATAAATACATGGAAATTAAACCATCTGCTGGTGAATGATCCTAGGGTCAATGATAAAATTAAAATGGAAATCAAAAAATATTCCTAATTGAATGACAAAAGTGACACACACTAGAAAACTCCCTGGAGTGCAGGAATAGCAATGCTAAGATGGAAATTTACAGAACTAAATGCTACATCAAAATACAGGAAGACTACAAACAAAACCTCAATGTTACACCTCAAGGAACCAGAAAAAGAAGAAGAAAAAAAAAAAGACAAAACCTGAAGATAGAAAGAGAAAAGAGGCAATGAAGGTTATAGCAGAAATAAGTGAAACTGAAACAAAGGAAAATACAAATAATTAAGCAAATGACAAGTTGGATCTTATAAAAGATAAATAAAATCACCAGACCACCAGTAGATGAACAGAAATTGAAGTTCAATCAGAAAGGAAAAAGGAGACACAACTGACACCACAGAAATACAAAATATCATCTGAGACTACTATGAAAATTTCTATATGCACAAAACTAATAATGTGAGAAAATGGATGAGTTTATGGAAACATACAAACCCCCCAACCTTCATTCAGGAGGAGATAGAAATTCTGAATAGACCAATAGATGAATACTGAGTCTGAGACAGTAATAAAAATACTTCCCTCCTCCAGAAAGCTCCAGCACAGGTGGATTACCAGCTGAATTCAGCCAGACCTACAAAGAACTGGAACCTATTCTACTAAAACTGTTTTGTAGTATTGAGAAGGAGAGAAAGCTCCCTAACTCATCCTACAAAGCCAGTATCATCTTAACAGAAAAGCCAGGCAAGGACACAGCAAAGAAAGAACAATACAAACCGATATCCCTTATAGATATAGAGGATAAAGTCTTTAATAAAAATACTAGCAAACTGAACCCAAGAGAAAATAAGAAAGGTGATTCATCCAGGGATGTAAGTATGGTTCAACATACACAAATGAATAAACGGGATTCATCACATGAAAAGAATTAAAGACACAAAAAAAGGATCATCTCAAAGATGCAGAAAAGGCATCAATAAAGTTCAGTACTGCTTTATAATAAAAATCGTCAACAAACTAGGCCTAGAAAGGATGTGCCTGAAAATGATAAAATCTGCGTATGACAAACTTAAAGCCGACATCATACAGAATGGGGAAATCTTAGGAAATTCTGTCCTAAGGACTGCAACAAGACAAGAGTGACTGTCACCACTTTCTCAACACAGTACTGGAAGTTCTAGAAATATTAACATAGGGCATCCAAATCAGAAAAGAGGAGGTCAAACTATCTCTGTTAGCTAACAATATGATTTTGTATCTAGAAGATCCTAAAGAATCCTCAAAAATACTCCCAGAATTGATAAATAAATTCAGCAAAGCCTCATGTTAGAAAATATCACAAATCAGTAGCACATATACGTATAACAATCAAGCGGAGAGTCAAATCAAAGGCTCAATATAATTTAGAATAGCTGCAAAGAAAATAAAATGCCTGTACTAAGTTTATACTAATAAAATGCCTATACTATCCAAGGAGGTAAGTGATCTGTACAAGGAGAACTGGAAAACACTGATGAAAGAAATCAGAGCTGACACAAACAAATGGAAAAACATCCCACGTTCATGGATTAGAAGAAGCAATGGTGTTAAAATACCCATATTGCCCAAAGTGATTTACAGATGCAGTGCGATTTCCATCAAAATGCCAACATCAGTTTTTACAAACAATTGAAAAAACTGTTTTAAAATTCATATAGAACCAAAAAAGAGCTGGAATGGTCAAAGTAATCCTAAGCAAAAAGAACAAATCTGGAGGCATCACATTACGTGACTTCAGTTATACTACACACGGCTCTAGTAGTCAACATAGCATAACGCTGATATAGAGGTGGACGGAGATCAACAGAAGGGAATAAAACACTGAGAAATAAACCCAAATAGCGATGACTATTCTTTAACAAAGCAAACCAAAACATACACTGAGGAAAGTAACGCTATTCAATAAAAACTGCTGGGAAAGGGCGGCGCCTGTGGCTCAAAGGAGTAGGGCACCGGTCCCATATACCAGACGTGGTGGGTTCAAACCCAGCCCCAGCCAAAAACTGCAAAAAAAAAACACCAAAACTGCTGGGAAAATTAAACATGGCCTTGCAGAAGAATGAAACTTAATCCCTATCTCTTATCATACACAAAAATTAACTCAAGTTGATTAAAGACTTAAATGTAAGAGCAGAAACCATGACAACAACAACAAAAAAACAAATAAATAGGACTTTTTTAAACTAAAAAGTTTCTACACAGCAAAGAAAACAAGAGAGTAAATAAACTACCTAGAGAATAAAGGAAAATCTTCACAAACTACACATCCCACAAAGGACTAAGGATTCATGTCCAGAATATAAAAGGAACACAAACAAATCAGCACAAAAACAACAAACAGCCCCATCAAAAAGTGGGCGAAACACAGAAGTTTTTCCAAAGAAGATACGCAAATGGCCAAGAAACATATCGAAAAATGTTCAGTATCGCTAATAGTCAGGGAAACACAAATTAAAACCACAATAAGGTATTACCCTACCTGAATGACCATTTTTTTCATATACAGAATAGATTTCTTGACTTATAATTCATGTACCACACAATTCACCCATTTTTAAGTTTACAGCTCCATGGTTTTTAGTATATCCAGAGTTGTGCAAACATCACTAATGTCAATTTTAGAACATTTTCATCTCTCTGGAAAGAACCATGTGCTCATTAGCAGTCACTCCTAATTACCTCCCAATCCGCCTACCCCAGGAAAACATTCATTTACCTTCTGTCTCTGCACAGTTTATAGAAATGACACCATACAACATGCCAACTTTTATGCTTGGATTCCGTCATTTAGCATAATATTCTTAAGGTTCACCTATGTTTTAGTTCATACTGGTACTTAATTTCTTTTTTTTTTTAAACTTCAGAATATTATGTGGTACAAATGTTTTGGTTGTATGAGTTGCACTTATGCAGTCTGAGTCAAAGTTATAAGTAAACCCATCATTCAGGTAGGGGCATGGTCCTTGTTAGGTGTGAGTTTACCTGCTCCCACCCTCTCCCTCCTACCTGCTTGCTTTCTGTTGAACTTTGCTACCAAATGTGCACATGGGTATTGATTGATTAGTTTCGAATTAATAGTGAGCACATTTGAGTTTCCCCTCTCAGTCTCCACTTCCATCCAGGTTATTACAAAAGATATTAGTTCACTGACTTTTTTGCTTATGGCTGCATAGTACTCAGAATGATCATTGTACAAAAATCAAAAAACAATAGATGTTGATGCAGATGTAAGAATCTAAGTTATTACAACCTCTGTGAAAAACAGTATGGAAATTCCCCCAAGAAGTAAAAGCAGACCTACCATTCAGTCCAGCAATCCCTCTGCTGTGCCTACCGAACGGAAAATAAACCGTTGTATCAGAAAGATACCCCTGACCCAAATGTTTATTTTTATTTTTTTTTTTTTCATTTTCTCAGTTATTGCTTTAAAATGTTCACATTCTACTCTTAGAAAGATTCACCTGTACCCCTATAAGACAATCCTCAAAAGTAATCCCTCCAAACCCCCTCCCTCCTCCCATCCCCCCTCCCTTC
>CAUYTI010098901.1:0-23676 GCA_963575145.1 Galago senegalensis | reverse complement strand
TTAACCAGTTGGATGAAAGTATTTCAAATTGTATACAGAAACAGTACACTGTACCCCATGATAGTATTAATGTACACTGCTATGATTTAATTAAAAAAAATTCAACGAAGGAAACAGGATGATTTATACCTTCAAGATATTGGTACCGATGCTTTGTTTACATCTCAGGTACATTTTTTTTTTATCTTTGCACATTTGTATAAATGAAAATAAACAATCCCACAGAATTGAGACTCTCGTGGTTACCAAGCAAGACAAAAATAAATATTTTTCAAAAATTTCTAAAGAAATATTAATTGATAGACAAAAATAAAAAGTGATCATCAGTTAAATATATATTCTCTTCCTCACAGAACACCCAGCCCCCCCTAGGGGGGGTCTATCTGCCATCCTGGTGAATTATGAGTAGCTCCTCCCATCTGTCTCACAAGTGACCTGGTCTGGATGGAAAATTTCATGTTCACCTCAGTTTGGAGACCGCTCCATTTTGGACATTAAGATGTGCTTTTTGTGATAATTATGTCTATAAGGAGCAAATAGTTTTCTTCCCATTCTTAGGTTCAGATTATGATAGAACCATGACATCCAAGGGTAATTTGATATTTTAATGTTACATGGCTGCAATTTTAGAAAAGATGGAAATTCTTCAACTTATATGAAATCTATTCATTTCTCTCATACGTAGTCTTGTTTTTAGCATGTCTCTAAAGAAAAAAAATTGACTGCACCAAGGTAAAAAATAGCTCCTTGGGTGGGTTTTCAATAATTTTTAAGTATATGAAGTGTTGTCCTGATCACAGCAGCCAGGGAGGAGCAGGTGGAATCCCCAGTAACTGACATTACTGAGGCAATGCTCTTCCTATGATTCCTATGACAAGGGAATGTGAAAAGTATTTCTATTTAGCCAGGTTAATAGAATACTTCAAAATGTAAAATAGAAAGTAAACTTTTGGTGATTTCTCAGCTATGTAATTGTTGGATACCTGATGACATTTTCCTAGTTATCTGGGTCAATTTCTGTAGCTGGAATTGATTCACATTGCCTGATGCAACCGACCTTCCATTGCAGTGATAGTGCACAATTTGTATCTATTCTGTACCTAATAGACTCAACTCTTTATTTATTCAAGGTTTTTTTGCTAAGATAAAAAATGCTTCAGTGAACAAACACTCTGGTATGTCTTTGTGCACATGTGCAGGAGGTTTTCTGTTTTGTTTTGTCTTCATATCTAGCTGGGACTTTGGATATGGACATCTTCAATTTTAATAAATAATACCAGGGCATTTTTCATAGGAATTTTACCAGTTTGTGTTTTTCCTACAGGGTAAAAACTAGTTGTTCCTTTTAGCCACAGACATTTGTTATCTGGATCTTTTCCTAATTTGATGGTTGTTTACGCCATCTTGTAAGCTTAATTTTCTTTTGCCTAATTACCAACAAGCATGAGTGATTTTGATAGGATTAGTGGCTCTTTGGGTTTCGTCTTCTCTAAAGTACTTATTCCCGTTTTGGGTTCATTTTTATGTTGGGTTATCAGACATTTTTCTTACTGACACTTAGAGGACTTAAGGATTTTTTAATTTTTTTGGTTATACATGTGTTAGTATTTTGTTCCAATTACCTGCTATGACTTTGTCACTTAATTCTTTGGGTATCCTCTAAGCTGGTCCTTCCATTTTCAGTCCCACTGTGGCAAAACTTTCAGACTAATCTACTTCCTACATTTCTTACCCTTAGAGTTCTGCAATATAACGTGTCCAATTTCTGGGTTTTGCAACTGCTGGCTCAGGACAGGTTTGGCCATTCTTTGATTCTAAAATTGTGTTGTATTTTCTCCTATTATTCATAATTTTAATTTGGGTTTCTAAATCTCTTGACTGTGACCTTAGTGAGATTTTTGTTGAAAGAAAACTTATATCTTAATTTATTATGTTTACATAGAGACTATTTTCACTACTTGATATATATTTCAAAAAAGGGACTAAAATATTTGTCAGTGTTTTTTGAAGTTTCTGTGGAAGGACAAGCCTTTGACTCTATCAGAGATTTTTATTCAGCAAATGAGCCTTATGTTTCTATAGTACATCCACATTTCTCATTTTACCCGCAATTTCATCAGCCCTCATTGGTCTTCCTAGTTCTACTGTATGTAAGAGAAAAATCACAGTTTAGAGACTTTAATTATTTTTATTGGAAGTATCACAAGTAAGGTAGAACTAGAAATCAAACCAATATTCTGCCATAAAAAAGATGGTGACTTTATATCTTTTGTATTAATTTGAGTAGAGTTAAAACACATACTTCTTGGTAAAGTATCACAAGAAAGGAAAAGCAAATATCCAGTGAACACAATGTTAATATGAAGGCCATAGATGGTCTAATTCATGTGCATAGGAGAACAATTTAATTCAATTCAAATTGATGGGAGGAAGAGTCACAGCCCCTATGGCCCTGATCTTGATCTCTGAAGGAACCAGGCATGATGCAGATTAGGAGTACAAGCTTGCAGGAGGCAGGCTAACCTTGATTGTGGGGTTGCCCCCAGAAACCTCCACATTAGCCATTTATTGAGACAGTACAAGACAGGTGTGGGGAGTATTAGACAACGACTTCATGCCTAACGATCGCCATGGGCTTAGGCTCTTTCTCCACAACAAACACCTATGGAAGAATTACCTGAGGGTTGCCCCCCAGCTGCAAATCATTTTGCTCAGAGGTCATCTGGATTTGGCATCCTCTACATTTCCCCCCTTTAATGTATTAAAGACATTTCTGGATAGGTAAGGGAGAAAATCTGTCGTTGTTTTAGCCATTCTCCTCACCAAGGAGCTTTCCTTCCTGCTAAGTTAAAGAAACAAAAGGGCGTATAAGTATAACAGAATTACACCAACGGAACTAATCCGGGTATAAAGGAAGCTATTTTCATCACACTAGGCATAGGGGAAGGCATGTCCCCTTGGTGCTAATCACCACCCAACTATGTGCTATGGGCTGACCCATAGGGCCCATGCCCCTATGGGAAGTATTAACCACCACCCAGGTGGCGCCTGTGGCTCAGTGAGTAGGGCACAGGTTCCATATACCCAGGGTGGCGGATTCGAACCCAGCCCTGGCTAAACTGCAGCAAAAAAAAAAAAAAAATAGCTGGGCCTTGTGGTGGGTGCCTGTAGTCCCAGCTACTGGGAGGATGAGGCAAGAAAATGGCCTAAGCTTAGGAGTTGGAGGTTGCTATGAGCTGTGAGCCACAGCACTCTACCGAGGGCGATAGAGTGAGACTCTGTCTCTACAAAACAAACAAACAAAAAAAAAACAACCACCCGAAATTATGTTAAGTGGGGAAAGGGCTGTACCGAACCAAGACCCTTTGCAAAGAGCAGTATAACTTTCAGTAAAGATCTGGTGCCCATCTGAAACAGATATAAATCCAACAAGTGAAATTCTCTTACCTTGGCTGATACCAGTCAAGCCTGGTATCAAACAAAAACCTGCTGTTCGAGGTCTTTGTTTGTATCATCTTCAAAGGTTTAGAAGATGCATATGAAGCTTACCTGGGGATTGTTATTCAGCCCAAAATAACAAAATCCTATATCAATATCCCCATTCTGCATAGAAGCTCCAGTTGCCTCTCAGGGAAACAGGACGCTGACCGCTCTTAACTGCTTCCTGCTGATGATGGACAGTGATATGGGAGAGGCAGCTGGAGTTCCCACAGAGGAGGTTGATCCAGGGTTTCTTTATTATGAAATTACCTAGGCTCCAAACATCAGGGGCCTGTGAATAAAAGAAAAGTTAGTGAAAAAAAATTTGTTAAAGTGCTGGCAAAGGTTTCCTGCTCATGTTGCGGCTTAATCTAGCAGGCTGGTAACCACTGCTTCTCTTGATGTTCTGTAATCACATGGGCAAAACCTCAACCCCAATGCAGTACATAACCAGGCTTCCACTCTGACGTGTCAGGTTTTCTATAAAAAAATAGGTTTTTGTATTGGAGAGGATGGTGAATGAATGAGAGATGTCCAATGGCGTTCTGCAGCTGTCTTACCATGGTTGCTGAGATTCAGAAAAATGAGAGTGAAAAGAGCTCTAGTGAGCATGTACTTAGGACTATTATTTGAGGGGAGGATCTCCTCTCTCCCTCTCTGTTTATCTAACATATCTTTCAATGTTTTATAATGTCATTCAATAATGGCATTCAATAATGTCATTCAATAATGTCCTTGAGAATTATAAGGAATACCATGAGATAATTGAGTATTCCAAAAAGAGGGGAAGGTATTTAACTTCTGTGTAGAATAAGGTGCATTATCAGTTTTAATAGATTTAGGGAGATCCATAATATTAAAGCACTCTAACAAATGTGGAATGGCATAGTGAGCCCTTTCTCCCCATAGTAGCCCAAGAGAAATGAAAGTATCTCAAACTCTGACATGCCAATAAGATGTCATCCATATAATGAATAATGTAGGCTGTAGAGCATCTCCTTCTAAGAATCTTTAACAGTTGATCAACAAACTATTGACACAGTGTAGGACTATTCAACATACCTTGTGGTAGAACCTTCCACTGGTAATGCTTGGGAGGCTTCTGCTGATTATAGACAGGAACAGAAAAAGCAAAATGTGGTTGGTCTTCAGGATGCAGGTATATGGTAAAAAAAAAAAAAAAAAAAAAAAACCCAAACCTTTAAGTCAATAACATACAAATACCAATTGGAAGGAATCATAGAGGGTAAAGGAAGTCCTGATTGCAGGGCTCCCCATGGGTATAATTGTTTCATTAACTTTGCGAAGGTCAGTGAGCATTCTCCAATTGCCTGATTTCTTTCTTATCACAAAAATAGGAGAATTCCAAGGGCTGGCAGAGGGCTCAACAAACATGCCCTTGCTCTAATTGTTCCTGTACTACTAATTTTAAGGCATCCAGTTATTCCATAGTTAATGGGCACTGCTCCACCCACACTGGATTACTACTCTTCCAGGATAACCTGAGAGCATATTTCAGGGCAGTGGCCTCTATGCTAAATTTGACATTTCTAAGAAATTAACATGAAGAGATGGCATAGTTATCACAGCATTCCATTTCTGAAGCAAATCACAACCCCATAAGTTAATAGCAATGTGGGCTATGTATGGTCGGATTTGAGCATTCTGCTTATCTGGCCCCAAGCAGGTCAAAGGCAAAATACTCTGAAAGATTGAATCTAGAGTTCCGATGCTAATAAAAGTAATATCAATAACTTGTTTGGCCATTCCTGGGCCACTGATTTAAAGCCCTAATTAAAGCACTGGTGCCTGTGTCTAACAGGAAGTAAAGGTTTTATCCTTCAGAGTAAGAGTCAATTGAGGCCTACCCTTATCAACAGACGTTTGCCAAAAATAGGGTTTGTGTTACCAGACTCACCAGTATGTTTTTCCCCAGTACCTTGTAACTTAATGCACAGCAAGAGTAGCAATTGAACAATCTTTTGTCTGGCCAAAATTTGAGTTGGTTGGTTTACCAAGATCATGATCTGTATTTCCCCTAAGTAATTACCATCAATAACACCTGTGTGGATGAACATTCCCTGAGATGCTAACTCACTTTTCCTGATTAGCACCTGGGGGCAGAGGACCACACACTCCTATTTTCAATTCTTTTCCTCCCATGCTGGGAAGCATTATCATATGCTAGTCAGTCCAAAGCAACACTGCCTGAGGTGGCGTGTAACAGAGACTGAACAGAGTGAAGTTGCTGGTGAATGAATGACCCATATTCCTTTTTTGTTGTTGTTTGAGACAGAGCCTCAAACTGTCTCCCTAGATAGAGTGCGGTGGTATCACAGCTCACAGCAACCTCCAACTCCTGGCCTCAAACAGTTCTCCTGCCTCTGCCTCCCAAGTAGCTGGGATTACTGGTGCCCACCACAACACCAGGCTACTTTTTGGTTGCAGCTGTCATTGTCGTCTGGTGGGCCCTGGCTGGATTCAAACCCGCCAGGTCAGGTGTAGGTGGCTGGTGCCTTAGACGCTTGAGCCACAGACACTGAGCCTGAATGATCCATATTCTTTGCCTGTGGACCCCATACTGGGCCTGTTTACTAGCTTTCCTGTAGTAAAGGTGTTCCTTTTTTATCCAACTGAGAGCAGCACTCACTCGCCCAATGGGATGTTTTCTTACACCTGGGACACAACCCAGGGGGTTTCCATTTGCTGTAAGTTTTTTGGTCATTGTTTTTTCTATAGATCTTCCCTTTCCAACACTCTTTTCTCCTGTGTCCCAATTTTCCGCAGTGTGACATCTAGGATGGTATGGACTGGCCCCTTCTTTTAAAGCAGTAGCAAGCAAGTTAGCCTTGTGGGATTCTATTCCAATATCAGCACATGGCCATATATATTATACTAAGGGAGCATTTTGTGCTCTCAAAGGTTACAAGGCCTTTTGATACTCAGAGTTAGCATTCTCAAATGCTAAAGTTTAGAAAAGCATGTCTCTGAGCTCTGGCTGGGTAACAGCCTTATCCACTGCAGTTTATAACCAGGCTAGAAAGTTGGTATAAGGTTCATTCCCTGACTGCATTATCTTAATAAAAAAATTAGAGATATCTCCAGAAGCCTGAACCTTTTCCTCAGCCTTGTCTGAGCTACAGCTATGTTATCATACTGAAGTTGATTGGGAATCCCTAGCCACTGACCAGTACCAGTGAGCTGTTCTGATGTTATAGGGACTCCTCTCTACTGGTTTTGGTGACTCATCAGGTCAGCCTCCTCCTTCCACCAGGTTTTGAACTGTAAATACTGTCCAGACTCAAGAACAGTACTGGCTATCATGCCCAAGACATCAGGAATGAGCTGCTGCTCTTGTGCAAGCTCCTGTAACAGACCTCTAGAAAATGGGGTTGCATACCATACTGTGCTACAGCCTGTTTCAGATCTTTCAGAACTGCAAAGGTGATCCAATGGTGATCAAAACATTGGCCCCTTTGAGGGTGTTGCAGATTGGGAGGAATATCAGTTAACATAACCAGAAAAAGCACCAAATGTCTTCCCACTTAAAGTCACCAGTTTTACGCCCTTCTAAGACAGCCTTCATAACAGAAGTCACAGGTGGTTCATTTACTTAAGGAGGCACTGAGGGCAATATTGGGTGCTCTAAATCAGCATTTCTGATGGTTAGACTATTTACCTGGTCTGCTAATTGTTTGATCTGAGCAGCCATAATGGCCACAGAGGGAATTCCTTGCTTATTTGTGTCTGTATCATATGCTCTTGATTCCCAGTTCTCCTTAGGTCCAGATTCTGACTGAACCTCACTATTCTCCTTACTTTCAAATTCTGCTTGAACATCACCATCTTCTGCAGTTTCTAATTCTCTCAACAGGAACAAACAGGAACTTACCCATTGTTTTCTCTAAATGTCTTTGCTTATTTATCAAAGACTACTTATTCTGAGCGAGATTCCCTAGATTCTAGATTGGCCAAAGGCCCCACTTGCCCTGAGTGGAGTTTCCCTGTGGATTTCCTCCCACTGTCTGCCGAAGGCCTCACTTACTTCCAAGAGTCACTTTCCCCTTCGGTCCACATCCCTGGTGTCCTGCTGGATCCTGCCAGATACGCCAGATGTCATAGTCTCTATGGCCCTGGTCTCAATCTCCACAGGAAGGAACCTGGCATGATGCAGATTAGGAGTACAAGCTTGCAGGAGGTTGCCTAAACTCCATTGCAGGGTTGCCCCCAGAAATGTCCATAATAGCCTTTTATTGAGACAGTACAAGATAGTTGAGGGGAATATTAGACAATGACTACTTGCCTAAGGATGGCCATGGGCTCAGGATCTTTCTTCGCAACAAACACCTGTGGATGAATTGCCTGAGCGTCCGCCCCCCAGCTGCAAATTATCTTGCTCAGAGGTTGTCTGGCTCTTGGCATCCTACAGGGAGAACAAGCGAGGAGGGAGGATTGGTGTGCTCCCACTCTCTGGGCACAATGTAGGGGTACATACATACCTTTTGTGTGTGGGACACAACTACAAGCAAGACTCTGCCAACAAATTCAAATATCATGACCTGGTTGTGCCCTCACATTAACCTGAAATTAAGGAAAAAAAAAGAAATTAATCTGAGTTTTTTGAATCCACCTGCAGCTTCTTTTACTACTGAGAAAGATGCCAAATTATTTAAAATATGCACTTACCAGAAAAACTAAAAATGAGAAATCAGCTGGGAGCAATTTTAATCCAAAACAGGAAAAAAGTTGCAAACTCTACAAGTTTGACATGTATTCAGGGAAACACATTGAACAATGCTTTTCTTGGTTTTCTAATAAAGGGAAGACCTGCTCTGGGGCATTGCACTTAATTTCCTGTGCTGTTTATGCCATGTCTTTTGAGAAAAATTTAGTAATCCTGAGGCTTGGAAGAACTGTTCCTAGATAATACTCAACTGGTGCCTTATGGAATTGAATTCAATTTCTGACAGATGAATGTTGCTACAGTAAACTGACTTTCAATAACATCTGAAATTTTTGTGTGAAAGAAATGATATAAACAATATTCTAATGATTAACTGGTAATCTTTTATTGACTTTTGAGATAAATTTTAAGGGGAAAATGCTATTGCTTTAAAACAATAGTCTCTTTCCAAGGACAGGGGGACTTTCTGTTTCTTTACAGGGGGACAGAGATTGCTCATGATCAGCCCTCCTGACTTAGAGTCCCAGACCACTTTTTCCCATTTGTTTTGATTGGCAAATTAGGGGGCTATTTAAGTTCTATGTTTCATGGTGAATAAAATGTAAATAAAATAACGTCTATTATTAAATTTACCTGAATACAAAATGTGTGGTTTGTGATCTCTCTGAATTATAATGTGTGTAAGAAATCTCCCTAAGAGGCAATAGGTGAACATGTAATTGCTTTAAGATGTATCTCATGCATTTTAAAGTTGACATCACACTTCCACACATTCCCACTTATTTGATAACGCTGGGCTCTTACAGAAGAAGTGGTCTTTCTTTAGGAGAGTGTAGACCTTGGACACGAACATACTATAGTGGACATTTTCAGTGCGAGTTTTGAGAACTGGGTGCAGGCTTGGTAGATGGCTGGGAGGCTGAAGACTGCAGGCAAAGCCAGATGCAGTCACCAATGTGAGGCCCCACTGGGGCAAAGGTTGAACAACAATGACTTCAAAGCAGTGACACTGAGAAGAACAGATAGTGAAGCCAAGGCTCATAGATCCATCTTGAGGGGTCATCAATGTCATCTTGGGTTATAGTTATTGTTTCCAGAAGATGAAGCCAACCCATGAGAGAACTTGAAGATGAAGAGTCAAATGATAAATTATTTGTATTTTTAAAGACTTACATATTTTTAACTTGGATCGATGACTTCAGCAGCAGGGCATAGGACAAATCAGGTTTTTATATGAAATACCATGTGATCAGCACTCCCGTATTCCTGGGAGCCTGAGGAAGGTCTGACAAAAGAAGCCCAAACAGTGAGTGATGGAGGTAGAAAGACTCAAGAAGTGTCAGAATCCCAGAAGTTAGTAGGAGATTTTTGTAAAACTTGACCCATTGGATGTGAAAGGCTGAGGTGAAGGAAGAAATGAAATATAAAGCTCAGTTTCATGGCTTGGAGGATGGGAATTATGATGGTGCATAGATCACTCTGAAAGTTTTGAGATAGGCTGTGTTATGATCTGTTATTTCACTTCCATGGAACACAGCCGACAGCATCCTTCCTGATTCACCTGTGCAAGTTTCAACTTGCTGGGCTTATTGGTGTTGCTGGGAGGGCTTTTGTTGTAACCCAGCCCTCTTTCCCCTGCCCACTCCTGTTCTCCTGTCCCTCCTCTCTAGCCCATTTCCCTCCTCCTCCCTTCTCCCCCCAGAGTCAACTCCAGGAACAAGGTAAGTCCCTCCTCCCCCCAGAGTGGCCGAGAATGTGCCTCCCAGCCATGTTCCCAAGCCCCATTCTTCCCCGTAGGGTTGCCAAGAACAAGCTTCAGGTACAAGGAAGAAAAGTCCCAAGTTTCACAAAACCCCCAAGTTCTCAGTAGATGAACAATGCTGGAAAACTCACGGAGACTTGATTAATTACAACCATAACCATTGTGATATGAGTTGTATCCATTGTAACCGAAGCTGTGTTAATTATTGTTCCATTGCTGTATCCATGACTACCCAAGTTGTAACCCCCCTTAACCAGCCACGTTTTGCTTCTGTAATATGCTTGCCCAAAGCCTATAAAAGGCAACTCACCCTCACACCTGGGCTGCTAACTGTCTCTCAGAGCAGCAGCCCCCGTGGCATGTAAAATAAATTACCAATTAATTAACCTAAGTGGGGGTCTGACTCTATTTTTCCAGGTCTCCTAAGTTATTTCAGCTTCATTTGTTACTGTTCATGTGGATTTTACATTTCTTGATTCTTGTGTGTCTCAAAACTTTTGTAATGACCCACATACAACTGCTAGAGATAGGTTATGTGGAAAAACAGATGTGATTTGAGCGGAAAAGGGCCAACTTCTAGCTTCAGTGTGTTGATTCTGAGGATGTTTGAGAAGGGCTATGTGGTAGCAAGTGGCATATGTATATCTGGGATTCAGAGAAAACTCTGGCGCCAAGACATTAATCAGTGACTGACCCTTGAGTGCGCGAGGGAAGACAGGCTACAGATTTGAGAGGATTTGTGTAGGGAGAAGATGTTGTCCAGAGAAATGGAGTATACAAGAAGAAAACGGACTCAAAACATCCTGGGTAGCAATATTTAAAGAAATAAAAGGAGAGACCACAAATTATAGGGAGGCAATTTTTTTTTTTCAAAAACCCAATTCATCCCCACGTGCGTTGATAAAGCATATACCTTCAGCCGGGCCTTCCTTTCAACCCCCCACTATGTGCTCTAAACTGCTTTTATAAGAATGAAGGGAGGAGGAATGACCTGAGGGGAAGGAGAGGGAAGGCAGGATGAAGGAGAAGGGAGAGGGAGGAGGAAGGCGTGAGGCAGAAGCGCATTTCAGCAGTGACAGCCGGATTAGGAGAAATGGCTTAAGCACCACTTGTTTGGGAGGACAAAATAAGATACTGAGGGAAATGGATCAGAGAGTTTGCCGGGTTCTTGACAGCCTGAGCCTGGGAGAGGGACACAGCAGAGCCAGTGGGAGACAGGGCTGCCCCAGAGCACACCCCTGAGGCCTCCGGTTGACGGTAGGCACCTGTTACCAGCAGGGCCTCCCCTCCATCGCCCCTCCTAGCCCGCAGCTGGCCTCTAGGGCTTTGGCTCATCTAGGAAGCTGTGAATGGGGCACTTATGCCACCTGGATGAAAACGAACCCTTTGATCTTATTGATGTCCCCCTAGTTACTCCCTTAAAATTGGGCAGTCACGTGGGTCTGCTCCTGCCACCTGCCCCAGCCGTGGGCCAGAGAGGAGATGCAGCCTGCGCAGCCCTGAGCTGGCCGCCCTCACAGCTGCTCTGAGGGCGCCTCTCACACCACCGCCCAGCGCCCCTGAAACGCTTGGGAAGACTTTACTGATCAGGGAAATAGACGGGGCTGCACAACATAGAGTTGGGCTACTTTCAGGATTCCTGTCTCACCACCCTGCTTCCACATCCAGCTGGCTAGATGCCGCTGCCGGTGGGTGGGGGGTGGGGTGGGGTGGGGTGTGGTGCTGGTCCTGGTGAGAGAGGCTGAGCCTCCGGCTCAGGCCCTCTAGCCGGCAGGCAATTTGTTGTCACTCCAGCAGGGAGACAGCGAGTCTCCCCAGCCTGGCCGGCTGTCCCACCTCCCTGTCAGGCAGCAAACTCGTATCTACTGAGATTAGGTCCCAAATTTCTTTTTTTGAATTTTTGACAAATACCTGACCTATACAATACTAACTATAGTGTGGGTTAGATAATGTTTTCTCTGTGTCCCTGGTAATGCTGCTTTGGAGTATTCCAAAATATATTTTTTTCAGAAATTTGGGTCTTCTAGTTAAAAGTGCAAGTTTCTTATGGAAGAAATATTACAAGTTTCTCTTCAGATATTTCTTATAAAATTAATTTGCTTTATAATACGATTGAGGTTATGATAAGTTTAAAAATCAAAATGCAAAATGACAAATTTTAAAAATTAAAAAATGTCACTTTGGTTGGATCCTACCATTCCAAGATACTGATTATACCTTAACAATCACCACCATTAGCACTGCACATTTTTGAACAGACATATTTAAATCTGTGGGTTCTATCGACCTCTTATATTTGCTTTTCCTTTCGTTTTAATGTGTCTCTTGATCCCAGAGACTGTAATAGAAAGACACAGATTCTTTTTTGTGCTACATGTCATCATGGGCTTACTCAGTATTTCTAAAATATGGTCATAAATAAAAACGAACAGAAAGCTGTTTTTTCACACGCATGCCTCAAATGGCTAAGGAAAATAAAATACTACTCTGTGCTATTCAGATGTTTCTCCCTGGCTGGTGTGACCCCTGGTACAGTGAACTTTGCACATACACATGTTCTGCCCTGGTACTAAGTTCTGAAAACAAGGGCTTTTTCTTTTCCTTTCTTTCTTTTTAAAAATATTGTTATTGTCATTAAATTTAGCCTTTTTAATTCTGTGAAGGCAAAAGTGGAAACCTAATATATACATGTATAAGTAAGAAAAATAAAAAAGAGAGAGGGATGAAAAATGCTCATTTTTAAATTATTTAGCAAACAGGTATATGGCATCTATGTGCTATGTGCTATTCTAGTAACAGGATGTATAGCAACAGAATAAATGACACAGGAGCAAACCTGTTACAGAAGGGCTAATAAAGAATTTACAAAAGATGGGATCATTAATGAGGGGGACAACTGAAGATGGCTTTCAATATATTGAGAATAAGATAGCAATTGAAAGAACTATCTTTAGGGAAAAAAGAAAACTCAGAAACCAAGATCAAAACATGTGTTAGAAAATTCTTAAATGGAAAGGGTGAATCACGGACCTAAATGTAGAACAGAAAACTATAAACTTTGAGGCACAAAAGCATGAGAGACCATTGACATATACAAAGTACAGCAGCTGGGATGAATCTCCAGAGAATTATGTTGAGTGAAAAACACTAACCTTCAACAGGGCAGTGTGCGGGGTCCTTTCCTGCAGTGATGGAAATGTTCTGTGTCTCAACAGACTAGACCACATCTATGTCCACGTCCTGGTTGGGATATTGTACTTTGGTGTTGGAAGATGTTAACACTGGAGAAATTGGTTAATAGTAAACGGATCTCTCACAGTATTTCTTACAGTTGCACATGAATTTAGAATTATCTTAAAAGTTGAATTAAAAAATAAAAGTATGTACTTCAAGATTACTCTATTTAATCTAGGTATCATGTGTATGTAGAAGTACAACATTTTTATTCCTGAAATATTTAGCACCTGAGTATATGCTTCCTATAAAAATCTCTAGAATACTCACGAGAACTCCATGGATGGGGATAAAGAGTTTCAAAGTAGAGGCAATTATTTACTGTGAGTATGGAGAAGTTGAGATGAATACAAAATTCTATAACTAGAAATTTATATAACTCCTGATAGAACTTGAGTAATTATGGATATTATGGAAATGTAAGAAATACTACTAATTATTAGGTATCCTGAAACATTAGAATAAAACTAAGAAAGACAAGAAAAGAATTTCTCATTTAACTGATAATGAAGAATGAGGAAGTATAAGATTAGTTTTCTTTCCTTAAAAGGAAACAAAAATATGGTATGTTTGATTATTACAAATTGATAATTATAAGACTATGATGGTGAATTACCTTAACTCATTTATAAATGCTAATAAGGGGATATTTACCTCCAAACTTCATGAAAATATTAATGTAAATAGTATACACATTATACAAGTAATACCATAATAAAAAAGGAAATGGGTAATTCTAAATATTTAATGTTACAATGTAAAATTATAACAACATATGAAAAGGTATAATAATTAAAATAAGTAGGATCTTAGATAATATATAACAGTATATTCTCCAAAATAGATAAATTAGTAGAAAACTTTTAAAATACAGCCTAGAAATTAATTTAGAAAAAAATTATTTCTTTACAATTTGATTTCAGGAAGTGCTTTTTTTCTAAACAACATGTAATTCTTCATTGACAAGCGTGTCTAGTGGATGACATGGCAAACCCCATCTTCTGGTTCTTGTCAAGTTAACTCTCAGACATTCTCACTGAATTAATGGTTTAGTTTTGTAAAATCAAGAGACATTTAAAGTAGGTTTTAAGGTAGACCACAAATGGGCATGTTCTCCATTAATAAAGAATATTTGGCTGCAGTTCTTTTTGGTGCATTCTACATACTGTTTGTCAGAATGTACGTTTCACTTATTTATTTATTCATTGTTTGCTTTCTCTTCTGTATTCACAGATCTGGAACAGTGTAGGGTCCCTGGAAGGTACTCAAAGATAGTAAATGTATAAGTAGAAATAACATTTCAAAATATATAATCCTTATGTCAATTGCTTGGAAGACATTTGGAAAAAATTATATAATCCCCAACTGTTAATTCTATTACTGACATATTCTTATTATGCTCCTTGGCTATATGAAATGGCATAACCATAAAACACCAGGGGATAAAGTTCATTCTTAAAATTACTCTCACATTCTGTTCAAAGAATGAGTCATCCCTTATTCACAGGTATTAAAATTTGCTTTTAGCTTATCTCATATGTGTTGTGGTTTAAGAAAATGGCAACTTTAATTCATAAAAACTAAGCTTTTTATTTTCTCCTTGGAAAAACAACTGTTTTTAATTTTAATTTTTTTAACTTTATGTCAAGTGCTTATACTATTTAGGATAGAGGAATGCTATGTTCTGCTTGTGATGAACTCCACAAGTACAGCTTTGCTTAATGAAATGAATGTACTTGGCTTAATATTGCTAAATTTAATTAAGTGAAGTCAATTTAACTTAAAAGTTAGCATCTCTCCCCAGCCAAAGACTCCCATTCATCTTGTTCTAGCAAGTTGTCTGAGTGGAAAGATTAGCTTTCTACATCACAATGCAGTCAGCCTTGGGGATGAGGCTTTCGCAAACTGATGTATGGATGTGCAGATATCATTTTCAAACGTTGTGATTTATTCAAAGCAAGGTCTAAAAAATGGATACTTGTCAAAATGCATCCCAGAGTCCTTTCGTGCCCTGTATACTGATGTTTGCTGTTCGCACCCATCTCCAGGTACAGCTTCTATGTCTGGGAAGAGTACATTTGACTTAATATAGCCTAATTTAACTAATTGAAGCAATTAAGCTTACATGACAGTTTTCATCCCCAGCCAGGGACACTGATCTACCTTGCTCTGCATATTATCTGCTTGGAAATTGATTCCATTATTTTTTGCCATGTTTATTTTCCTTTTTCAGTTATTTACAACTGTAATTTTTAGAATGTAACAGAAACCCAGTATTGGAGAACCTTAGCATTTTCTAAAAAACTCAACACCTCTCTCTTTCTCTCTTTCTCTCTCTCTCTCTCTCTGTATAAATATATACACACACACACAAATGGTGTATAACAAATGGACATTGCTAGTTGTGGCTAAAGGCAGGTTGTAATTTAGAAGTCCTTCAGTTATGCTAAATAAAATATCTTTGAGATCGATTAAACAAAAGTGTCTGATTCTAAACTATTTTTTTCTATAGGCCCCTCAGTCTTACGTACATAAAGCTTTCTTACCACATTCTTTCAGA
The DNA here is from genome assembly GCA_963575145.1 of Galago senegalensis. Classification (NCBI taxonomy): domain Eukaryota; kingdom Metazoa; phylum Chordata; class Mammalia; order Primates; family Galagidae; genus Galago; species Galago senegalensis. The sequence goes on along the minus strand of CAUYTI010098901.1, from coordinate 7,956 downwards.
TTACATTGATATCTTTGGACAGTGATAATATGTAACAGTCTGATGCCTTTTATTTTATTTTGTTTTTTTTATTCTTGGGGATTCATTGAGGGTACAAGAAACCAGGTTATACTGATTGCATTTGTTAGGTGAAGTCCCTCTTACAATCATGTCTTGCCCCCAAAAGGTGTGGTACACACCAAGACCTACCCACCTCTCTCCTTCCCTCTCTCTGCTCTCCCCTGCCCCCACCATGTCATTAATTGTCTGCATATCAAAATTGAGTACATAGGATTCATGCTTCTTCATTCTTGTGATGCTTTACTAAGAATAATGTGTTCCACTTCCATCAATGTTAATACAAAGGATACAAAGTCTCCATTTTTTAAATGGTCAAATAGTATTCCATGGTATACATATACCACAGCTTGTTAATCCATTCCTGAGTTGGGGGACATTTAGGCTATTGCCGCATTTTGGTGTCATAAATTGAGCTGCAATAAACAGTCTAGTGCAAGTGTCCTTATGATAAAATGATTATTTTTTTCCTTCTGGGTAGATACTCAGTAATGGAATTGCAAGATCAAATAGGAGGTCTAGCTTTAGTTCTTTGAGGTTTCTCCATACTTCCTTTCATAATAGTTGTATTAGTTTGCAGTCCCACCAGCAGTGTAAAGTGTTCCCTTCTCTCCACATCCACGCCAGCATCTGCAATTTTGAGATCTCACTGGGGTTAGGTGGTATCTCAGGGTGGTTTTCATTTGCATTTCTCTAATAATTAGGGCTGATGAGCATTTTTTTCATATATTTGTTAGACATTTGTCTGTCTTCTTTAGAGAAGGTTCTATTCATGTCTCTTGCCCATTGATCTATGGGATTGTTGGCTTTTTTCATGTGGATTAATTTGAGTTCTTCATAGATCCTAGTTATCAAGCCTTTGTCTGATTCAAAATACACAAATAACCTTTCCTGAGGTGTAGGTTGTCTATTTGCTTTGGTCATTGTCTCCTTAGCTGTACAGAAGCTTTTCAGTTCAATTAAGTCCCACTTGTTTATTTTCATTGTTGCAATTGCCATGGCAGTCTTCTTCATGAAGTCTTTCCCCAGGCCAATATCTTCCAATGTTTTTCCTATGCTTGCTTTGAGGATTGTTATTGCTTCATGCCTTAAATTTAAGTCCTTTATCCATCTTGAATCATTTTTTGTGAGTGGAGAAAGGTGTGGGTCCAGTTTCAGTCTCTTACATGTGGATATTCAGTTGTCCTATCACCATTTACTGAATAGGGAGTCTTTCCCCCCAATGTATGTTCTTGTTTGATTTATCAAAGATTAGGTGGTTATAAGATGTTAGTTTCATTTCCTGGTTTTCTATTCAATTCCAAATGTCTATGTCTCTATTTTTGTGCCAGTAGCATGCTGTCTTGGCCACTATGTCTTTGTAGTACAGCCTCAAATCTGGTATGGTGATGCCCCCAGCTTTGTTTTTATTACTAAGAACTGCCTTAGCTATATGGGTTTTTTTCTGGTTCCATACAAAACACAGAATCATTTTTTCCAAATCTTGAAAGTATGACGTTGGTATTTTAATAGGGATAGCATTGAATAGGTAGATTGCTTGGGGGAAATATAGACATTTTAACAATGTTGATTCTTCCCAACCATGAGCATGGTATGTTCTTCCATTTGTTAATATCTTCTGCTATTTCTTTTCTTAGGGTTTCATAATTTCCTTTATAGAGGTCCTTAGCATCTTTTGTTAGGTATTTCATTTTCTTTGAAGCTACTGTGAAGGGGATTGTGTCCTTAATTAGCTTCTCATCTTGGCTATTATTGGTATATACAAAGGCTACTGACTTATGGACATTGACTTTATATCCTGAGACATTACTGTATTTTTTGATCACTTCCAGGAGTCTTATGGCTGAGTTTTGGGGGTTCTCTAAGTATAATATCACATCATCAGCCAAGCAAAAGAGTTTGACCTCTGCTCCATCTGGATGCCCTTTATTTCCTTCTCTTGCCTGATTGTATTGGCTAGAACTTCTAGCACTATGTTGAATAGTAGTGGCGATAGAAGACAACCTTGTCTGGTTCCAGTTCTAAGTGGAAAGCTTTCAGTTTTATTCCATTTAGTAAAATATTAGCTGTGGGTTTGTCATAGGTGGCTTCTATAAGTTTAAGAAATGTGTCACCTATGCCTATATTCTTCAGTGTTCTAATTAGAAAATAATGCTGGATTTTATCAAATGCTTTTTCTATATCTATTGAGAGGATCATATGGTCTTGTTTTTGCTTCTTTTGATATGGTGAATAATGTTTATGGACTTGCATATTTTAAACAAGCCTTGCATCCCTGGGATGAAAACTACTTCATTATTACGTACGAACTTTTGATGAGAAGCTGTAGTCTATGGCTAGGATTTTATTGAGAATTTTTGCATGTGTATTCAATGGTAAAATTGGTCTGAAGTTCTTTTTAGTTGGGTCTTTTCCTGGTTTTAGTATTAGGGTGATGTTTGTTTCGTAGAACGTGTTGGGGAAGACTCCTTCCTCCTTAATTTTTTGGGAATAATTTCTGCATTGTGGGCATAAGCTCTTCTTTGATGGTTTGATAGAATTCTGGTGTGAAGCCATTCCTGTCCAGGGCATTTTTTTTGTTAGGCGACTTTTTTTTTTTTTTTTTTTTTTGAGACAGAGCCTGAAGGTATTGCCCTGGGTAGAGTGCCTTGGCGTCACAGATCACAGGAACCTCAAACTCCTGGGCTTAAGCGATTCTTTTGCCTCAGCCTCCCAAGTGGCTGGGACTACAGGTGCCTACCACAACGCCTTATTGCCTCTACCTTTATTTCTTTGTGGTCTGAGAAGATATAAGGCAAAATTTTCAATTCTTCTGATTCTGTGGAGGTTTGGTTTGTGTCCTAGGATATGACCTATTTTGGAAAATGTTCCATGGGCTGATGAGGAGAATGTATATTCTTTAGCTTGGGAATGGAATGTTGTATATATGTCTATCAATCATAGTTGTTCACATTCATTTAAGTCCCTTGTATCTTTGTTTTGTTTCTGTTTAGAGGATCTGTCAGGCTCTGTAAGAGGAGTATTAAAGTCTCTTATTATTATGGTGTTATGGGATACCATATTGCTCAGACTAAGGTCTGTTTTAGGAATCTGGGAGCATTTAAGTTGGGTGCATAAATAGTTAGATTTTAATTGTAGCATAGGTCTAAGTATTTCCTGTAGAGCTGGTCTAGTTGTGGTGGTAAACTTTTTCAGTGTTTGCATATCAGCAAAAGATTTGATTCCTCTGTCAATTTTAAAGCTTAGCTTAGGGCGGCACCTGTGGCTCAGTGAGTAGGGCGCCAGTCCCATATACCAAGGGTGGTGGGTTCAAACCCGGCCCCAGCCAAACAGCAACAACAAAAAAAATAGCCGGGCGTTGTGGTGGGCGCCTGTAGTCCCAGCTACTTGGGAGGCTGAGGTAAGAGAATCATCTAAGCCCAGGAGTTGGAGGTTGCTGTGAGCTGTGACACCATAGCACTCTACTGAGGGCAATAAAGTGAGACTCTGTCTCAAAAAAAAAAAAAAGCTTAGATTAGCAGGATATAGAATTCTGAGCTGAAAATTGTTTTGTTTAAGTAAATTAAAGATAGATGATCATTGTCTTCTGACTTGAAAAGTTTCATTTGAAAAGTCCTCAGTCACCTTGATAGATTTGCCCCTGTAGGTCAATTCATGCTTAGTCCTGGTGGCTTGCAGAATCTTTTCTTTTGTCTTGACTTTGGTCAGGTTCATGACAATGTGTTTTGGAGAAGCTCTATTTGAGTTGAGACGACCTGGGGTCTAATATGCCTTGGAAAGGAGTTTGTCAGAATCTTTGGTGATATTTGGGAAATTTTCAATTATGATAGTAGGGCTACCATGCCTCTGGGGCATTCTTCTTCTCCTTCTAGGATACACGTAACTCATATGTTTGAATGCTTCATGAAGTCCCATAATTCTGTCAGTGAACGTTCTGCTTTCTCTCTCATTTTTTCTATCTCTTTAACTGCCTGAGTTAGCTTAAGGGCTTTATCCTCTACCTCTGAGGTTCTTTCTTCTGCATAGTCTAGTCTGTTATTGGTACTTTCTACTGCATCTTTAAGTTCCCTCATTGATTGCTTCAGTTCCTTCAGGTCTGCTATATCTTTTCTATATTCTTCATATCATTCATTTGTTATTCGATTCTGTTTTTGGATTTCCTTTTGGTTATTTTCCACTTTCTCAGCAACTTCCTTCATTGTTTTTACCATCCATATTTTAAATTCCCCTTCTATCATTTCTAACATTTCTTTATAGGTGGAATCTTCTGCAGCAGCTACCTCATGATCCCTTGGGATCATGCTCTGGTCCGGTTTTTCATGTTGCCTGGATTTTTCTGCTGTTTCTTCCTCATCTGTGTTTTCTTTTTGTCTATTTCCTTGCCTCACTTCCTCTTGCTCTTTAAGTTACTGTGCCTCTGAGCTAAGGCGTTGAAGTGTCCTTTTGGTAAAGGACTAAAAGGACGAGACAAGTGAAGAGCAAGAAGGGATAAAAGATTAAAAAAGAGAGAGAGAGAAAACAAGAGGGGTGAGTAGAAGGGAAGGTTGACAAAAAGAAGGGAGGAACAGAGAGAGACAGGAGTAATAGTGGTGTACAGTAGGGTGCTTTGACCTACACCCATGAATCCCAACCTCTGGGGAGGCTGGGTTGGGTGGATCCCTTGACATCTGCAGCTCTTTGCCAGCTTGAGCAGACACAGGACTCCACCTCCACCAAATAGAGAAGAAAAACAAAAATACTATAAATTGAACCAAATCAACCACACAAAAAACCTTAAGAGATAAAATTGGGCGAAAAAAATATCAGGGGCAGAAAAACTAGCAAAAGTGAAGTTCTTATTATTAAATAAGGCAATAATGAAAAAATATATTTCCATGAAAAGCATGAAGAAAAAAAGAAAAATCTGGGGAAAAAATTTGAAAAAGAAAAAAAGAAAGAAAATTTTTAAAAGAAAAAACAAACAGACAAACTAACAATAACAACTTCAACAACAACAATAAAGAAAAAAAGGAAAAAAAAAAACTATGTATTATCTGTCTGTCTTGCTGAATATTGCCTGGGCAACAGGTGATCTTCTGGGATATGAGGTGTTAATCACAATATAGCTGTATGAGATGGAGACTAGAATCCTCTGTTGACTTCTTTGCTCTCAAACCCTGCAGGGTTGAGAGCCTGGATCTCTCTTCAACTCAATAAACACACCTCAGCCTTTCCAAACCATGTCCCTTGGCTAAGCAGTGGCCATCCCAGGAAACGGTGTGTTACTCAGGTCTCTCCAGAAGTGGCTGCCCGCTTGTCAGGCACGCCAGAGCAGCCTTGCTGTAGAACTCTGAGAGCCGAGCCTGCAAGGCAACTTTCCCACAATGGCTGCTTGCTGCCTGCAGTGGAACAATGAAACCTCTGTTCTGCCCCAGTGGCTTAGTCCTGGCCTCTGGGTGTTGTTCAAAATCACTTGCTCACTGGCTCAAGGTCTAGGACCCTGAGGGTCAAGCCTATAAGGCAGCTCTCCCACAATGGCTGTGCATGGCCTGCAGCTGAACAGTGAAACCTCTACTGTGCCCCAGCAACTCAGTGCCATCTTTGGGCTCTGGTCAGTGTCACTTGCTCACTCGCCCAAGGTGTCCCAAGGTAACTCAACGCAGTGCCCAAGTCCAAAAAAATCCTGCAGGGAAGGCCTTCCCTGTCTGCACACTCTCACTGCTACTGTAGCTGCTGCTGCTTGCAGCCACCAGGGCTGGTGCCTCAGACGGATCAGGAACACTTGCCCCTTCTCCACTGCTTTCGGCCTCCTATGGTCCCAAAGTCTCCCACTACCTCCCTGTGCCCTGGAAGGGATGATTTTGGGCAAACCCGCTATCCTGAAGTGCCCGGAGTCTTCTCTCCCTTTAAGGTTATTTTTAAAAATGTTCCCCTTTATGCTTTTTATAATGAGTAGTAAACTCAGTTTAGAAATCTTTGAAGTTTCTGGTACTTCTCAAATTTAAAACTCATCCAATCACACCATGGCTTTGACTATTCTGTCACTAAGATGTGTTCCAAAGAATGCAAACTTGACTGTCAAAGATTTCATTACAGAGTCGTCAGGAAGTACATATTTAACAAAGTTAAAGAGATGTCTTTAGTATGGGCCTTCTCATAACTTTTAATATAATACAGATTTTAAGGCACCAAAAAGAGAAAAAAATGTGCAGCTGTATTTCTCACATGGATTTGACTGGGAAATCCTTTTGTTCCCCAGTATACCTCTTGTAACTCCCGTTTTGGGAAGATCAGTTTGGGATGTTGCTGATTATCTTCTGGGTGACACTGGGATTCTTGGTAACAGGGTTTATACATCATATAATTCTCGTGTAACATTCCACATTTTAACTTGCTGATTAAATATTATTTTGCACGGTTCTCAAGGTGAAACAATCATTTATCACCTTGCTAATTGGTCTATTAACCTTGGTGGGAGATGACAGATGAGGCACGTACCTGTAAACCTCTTGACTCTAATTCTTGATAAAAGTCTTTTCGTTAGCCCCCACGGTAGACTTTGGAGATGTTTTCATTAGTTACTAAACCTGTAAGTTCTGAAGAATGACATGCTTGTGTATTTCTAGGCGACTGGTATCATTCAATGAAGAGGAAGAAGAAGGTGTGAACTGTAAGACTGGTCCTAAGCCAGTCAGATTTTTGGGCCCTTCCACAAGTACCCAAATTAAAGTCAAAAACTCAGCCTCAGTCAGGGTGTCTCCAGCCAGTGCGGCTCTGCCAGCAACAAATCGGTTTCAAGGTGGTAGCTGCAGAAAGGCAGCTCAGCTCTCCGCACCCCCAAAGGCCACTTCTGTGGGGACGGGGGCACCTGGGTGTTCTCAGGCTCCCTGTGGGGCTGGGAGCACTGAGAATGGAGGTACATACCTGTCCCCAGCAAAGGTGCAGCTCTCCAACAAGAAGCTGACACCGCATCGCGTGATAAAGTTGAAGAGGACTCCGCTGTGTGCTGCTGCAGCCTCCCAGACAGCCTCCACTGCGAGCAGGCAGGCCTGTGGCTCCGACCCACCTGCACCTGCAGCTTCCAGCTTTGGGGATGTGCGGACTGAGGACGGGAAAGAGGAGGCTAATGGATAAGCTGGTGAACTTGAAACTCCTGTTCATCTTCCAGAGCTTTCAACCCGTTTGCTAAGAACGGACGACACTGTTTCTTGATGCAGTGGAGGGGAAAGCCTGTTTGTAGGGTTCTAAGTATAAACAGAAGGTGGGGAGACTTTAAGTGGTTGGGGCTCTATTTATTTCTCGTTTTCTCAATTTTTAAATGATTATTTGTCCACGGAGTTTGAATTTCTGGTTTTTGGTTTTTTAATGGTTAATTTGTATTAAGGCGACAAAACAGTACAACAAAATAATCACTAGAGAAGTCCACTCTACTTTGTTGCTGCAATAAATGTTCCTTAGTGCAGCTTGGGGGTAGGCGTGAGGTTTGGGCTTAGATCTTCCTGCCTGGTGAATTGGAAAGGGCAAATTAGTGCCTCCCTCAGCTACATCACAGCCGAGAGAGAAAATGTACATCCAGGGGAGCTGCCTGCACGTTACCCTGGAAAGACTGCATGCGAAGACATGATGGGAAGGAAGAAAGGCATTGCGTTAAGATCACACGATCAGGCTCGGCGCCTATAGCTCAACCGGCTAAGGCGCCAGTCACATACACCTAAGGTGGCGGGTTCGAATCCCCAGCCCGGACCCACCAAACAACAATGATGGCTGCAACCAAAAAATGGCCGGGTGTTGTGGCGGGCACCTGTGGTCCCAGCTACTTGGGAGGCGGAGGCAGGAGACTCGCTTGAGCCCAGGAGTTGGAGGTTGCTGTGAGCTGTAATGCCACGGCACTCTACCTAGGGGGACAGCTTGAGGCTCTGT
>CAUYTI010098900.1:0-17314 GCA_963575145.1 Galago senegalensis | reverse complement strand
TTTTTTTTTTTTTTTTGAGACAGAGCCTCAAGCTGTCCCCCTGGGTAGAGTGCCGTGGCATTACAGCTCACAGCAACCTCCAACTCCTGGGCTCAAGTGAGTCTCCTGCCTCTGCCTCCCAAGTAGCTGGGACCACAGGCGACCGCCACAACGCCCGGCTATTTTTTGGTTGCAGCCATCATTGTTGTTTGGCAGGTCTGGGCTGGGGATTCGAACCCACCACCTTAGGTGTACGTGGCTGGCGCCTTAGCCAGTTGAGCTATAGGCGCTGAGCCCACAGCAGAATTCTAATCAAAATCCAAGCAGAATTTGTTTAGACATAAACAAACTAGGCTGGGTATCGTGGCTCACTCCTGTAATCCTACCACTCTTGGAGGCCAAATGGGGGGAATTGCTTGAACTCAGGAGTTCAACATCAGCTAAGTAAGAGCGAGCCCCATTTCTCCTAAAAATACAAAAACTATGGTAGCTCATGGCTCATGGCTGTAATCTCTCCACTTGGGAGGCCAAGGCAGGTGGATTGTGAGAGTCACAGGTTTGCGACCAGCTGAGGCAGAGCAAAACCTCATCTCTAAAAAATACCTGGTTGTTGTGGTAGGCATCTGTAGTCCCAGCTACTTGGGAGGCTGAGGCAAGAGAATCGCTTAAGCCCAAGAGTTTGAGATTGCTGTGAGCTATGAACACCACTGCACTCTACCAAGGGCAACATAGTGAAACTGCCACAAAAAATAAATAAAGGCTCGGCACCTGTGGCTCAAGTGGCTAAGGCACCAGCCACATACACCTAAGGTGGTGGGTTCAAATCCAGCCCGGAACGACCAAACAACAATGATGGCTGCAACCAAAAAAATAGCCGGGTGTTGTGGTGGGCGCCTGTGGTCCCAGCTACTTGGGAGGCAGAGGCAGGAGACTCACTTGAGCCCAGGAGTTGGAGGTTGCTGTGAGCTGTGATGCCATAGCACTCTACCCAGGGGGATAGCTTGAGGCTGTCTAAAAAAACAAACAAAAAAACAAAAAAATAAATTAAAATAAATTAAAAATAAATAAGATACAAACAAACTGCTTCTACAATTTATGTGGAAAGGCAAAGAAACTGGAATACTGAACATAATTTTTATTTTTTTATTAATTTTTTTTCAGAGACAGAGTCTCACTTTCTTGCCCTTGGTAGAGTGATGTGGCATCACTGCTCAGAGCAACCTCCAACTTCTGGGCTTAGGTGATTCTCTTGCCTCAGCCTCCTGAGTAGCTGGGACTACAAGCCCCTGCCACAATGCCCGGCTTTTTCTTGCAGTTAGGCTGGGGCCATGTTAAACTCACCACCATTGGTATATGGGGCTGGTGCCCTACCCACTGAGCCACAGGTACCACCTGTGAAAATAATTTTTACAAAGAATAAAGTTGGAGGAAACACACTACCTAATTTTAAGACTTAATACCGTGTTTCCCTGAAAATAAGACACTGTCTTGAATCTATTTTTTCTCAAGAAGATACACTAGGGCTTATTTTCAGAGGGTGTCTTATTTTTATTACATATAATACAACAATCTACATTTATTTAAATATAGTTAAGTCATCTTCTGGAACCTGACAGGGGAGCCGACCTTGTTGGTGTAACTGGCACAAGTGATGCGTGAATTCCTTTCCTGTAGCCGTTGGCACGTGTGCAGTAGGATGCCTGCTACCACGGTTACCACACTTGCACCCACGAAAGTGGGAACAGCTCAGAGAAAGGAGATGTGGCAGATAAAAGGTATTCCAGTCTTCCTTACCACTCTGCGCCAAAATGCAGGGTGTGGCTATGAAGTGTATTAGCCATGCCTATCACTAGGTCTTATTATCAGGGTAGGGCTTAGATTTAACAAATGCAGAGAAATCCTGCTAGGGATTGGGTAGGTCTTATTTTCAGGGAAACATTTTATATAGAGGGGAGGAGCAAGATGGCGGCCAAGTAATAGTTTCTCTGCAACTGGGCACGGTGACATTGAGGAGAGAAGACTCCAGGCATCTCTGGCTGTTGGGATCTGCCCAGAAACATGCCTTTGGGGACACAGGGAGAAAGCCAGAGGCTTCTGGACCACATAAGGAGGACAAAAGTAGTGCAGAACTGGCAAGTGATAGTGTGCATTCATTTGGCTGGAGGCTGCCCACAGCTGTAACTACAGCAACAGTGAGATTACAAACAGGGAAGGCCTTACCTATGGGTTGTTTTGTTTTTATCGACTTGGGCACTTGGTTGAACTACCTTGGGAGAACTTGGGCAAGAGTACGGATGACTTTAAGCATTGTCTAGGGCCCCGCAGTCTGAGCCTATGAGCCTGAAGGAGCTAATATTGTTTGGCTGTGGGCTGTCTACAGCCATTGTGGGAGAACTGCCCCTGCAGACTCCACCCTCAGGGTCATAGCAGGAGGATTATCCAGGAGACTGGGTAATCTAGTGACTAAGCAGACCAAAGGCAGAGACTAAAAGAGATTTCAGTGTTTGGCAGATTACACCCTTGGCCCTCAGGGGCATAGAGTGAGACCAGTTTGGGTGCACTGGATAAGAGGGCAGACACTTCAGGAGAGACCCCAGTGACAAGTGCTTTCCTGGGAAAGCTTCTCCTTAGAACAAGGTTAACAGTTTAAAGTGTCTAAGTGGGCTGAGTAGATATTTAGGCTCTCAATCCTAAAAGGTTTGAAAAATCAGCAGAGGCCTCCAGTCTCCATCTTGTATGGCTGTATCAGCTTTGGAATTAACATCTTATACCCCAGAAGATCACTTGTTGCCCAAATAGTATTCAGCAAGATACGTATACTGCTTTGTTTTGGGTTTTGGTGTTTTTTCTTTATTTTTTATTGTTGGAGATTCATTGAGGGTACAAGAAACCAGATTATACAGATTACATTTGTTAGGTAAAGTCCCTCTTACAATCGTATCCTGCTCCCGAAAAGTGTAGCACACACCAAGACCCCAACCTCTCCCTCCTTCTCTCTCTGCTCTTCCTTTCCTCACCTCTCCCTCCTTCCTTTCTTCTCTCTCTGCTCTCCCCTTCACCCACTACCACTGTGTCATTAATTGTCCTCATATCAAAATTGAGTACATAGGATTCATGCTTCTTCATTCTTGTGATGCTTTACTAAGAATAATGTGCTCCATTTCCATCCAGGTTAATACAAAGGCTGTAAAGTCTTTTTTTGATGACTGAATAGCATTCCATGGTGTACATATACCACGCAGCTTGTTAATCCATTCCTGGGTTGGGGGGCATTTAGGCTGTTTCCACATTTTGGTGATTGTAAATTGACCTGTAATGAGCAGTCTAGTGCAAGTGTCCTTATGATAAAAGGATTCTTTTCCTTCTGGGTGGATGCCCGGTAATGGGATTGTAGGATCAAATGGGAGGTCTAGCTTGAGTTCTTTGAGGGTTCTCCATACTTCCTTCCAAAAAGGTTGTATTAGTTTGCAGTCCCACCAGCAGTGTAAAAGTGTTCCCTTCTCTCCACATCCATGCCAGCATCTGCAGTTTTGAGATTCTGTGATGTGGGCCATTCTTGCTGGGGTTAGATGATATAGTACAGGGTGAAGGGTGGGGTAAGGGGAAAACAGAGAGTTGAAAGCAGGGAGGGGGTGGAGGAAGGGAAGAGCAGAGAGAGTGGGGTGAGGCGATGGTATGTGACATACCTTTTGGGGACAGGACACAATTATAAGAGGGACATTACCTAACAAAGAAATCAATGTAACCAGGTTCTTTGTACCCTCAATGAATCCCCAACAATAATAAATAAATAAATAAAGAGGCTTGGCGTCTGTAGCTCAATGGCTAGAGCGCTAGCCACATACACCCGAGTTGGCAGGTTCAAACTCAGCCCCGGCCTGCCAAACAACAATGACAACTACAACAAAAAAATAGCTGGGCATTGTGGTGAGTGCCTGTACTCCCAGCTTCTTGGGAGGCTCAGGCAAGAGAATCACTTAAGCCCAAGAGTTTGAGGTTGCTGTAAGCTGTGATGCCAAGGGACTCTACCAAGGGCGACATAGTGAAACTGTCTCAAAAAAAAAGGCAGGGTTTAACATCATCAGTAGATGAATTCTTCCCTGTTCTAACCTCCAGGTTATCTGTGCTTACATCTATCCTTAGACTCAGCGAGGTAAGAGTTATTGCAAGTCAAGAGATTGTTTCTGCCTAAGAAAAAGAAGCCTGGCTGGTATTGGAGTGCTGATTTTATTTTAGCGTGTTTTTTTTTCACCTTGGCTGTACTTTAGAATTATTCTGAGGAGGGGATTCAGGCGCCAACCTTTTTGAAGCTCCCAGGTGATTTTAATGAGCACCCAAAATTGAGAATCCTTGCCTTACGAGCATGGGTTTCATTTTAGCACCCATCAAAATCACCTGGAGAACATGTTAAAGTTACAGAATGCTGGGTCCGCGCTACCAGTTTCAGATGCAGTACATATGGGGTGGGTCCCAGTATTTGCATATTTAGCAAGTTCACAGATGATACTGACGCGGCTGTACCGCATTTCAAGAACCAGTCTTAGAAGAGTCTGGCTCTTGTCATAGTTTCAGATAACAAAGAACGGAGTTCAGCTCCAAGTACCGGTAGGGAGCAGGGGGAGGAATGAAAATTGGTAAATGGAGAGTTCAGATACACTAGCTTCCCTTTTTTGTTTTTTCGTCTAATCACCCCATTCAAAGCTTAAGCGGGATGGGGATCTACCAGTGCATTGACCCTCCCTTGTCTTCTCACTCTTTATTTCACAGATTAAGGAAATACAGTCGGTTCAAGGGTCATGTGAATGGCCCAAGGCTGGTTAGACCAGGCCTACCCCCCCCCGTCTCGGCAGGCCTCCTTGCTCGCACAGGCCAACTCCCGCCCGCCCAGGTACCATCTCCTTGGTTAATCCCGCCCAATTCAATAACCTTTTTCTCCCTCCAGGCCACGCCTCTGGCATCCTCCGCGGTTGCGCGCGCCTCGCAGTTCAAAACGTGCCCCACGTGACCCTCGGTGCCTTGCGGGTCGCGCAGGCGCAAAGGGCCAGGCGCTGAAGCTGCTGTCATGGCCTGCGTCAACCCGGTGGTAAGGAGGACCCCAGGCTCTGTGTGGAGGGAGCGCCTTGGGACTCCGGCTTCACAGCAGCTGAACCTGCACACCTTTTTGTTCCCCCTGAGACTTCACAAACTTTCATAAGAGCTGAGGCTCTTTCTCACCTTTGTGTAGGAGAAAATGATAAGGGCTAGTAGTTCAAACGGAAGTTGGGCCTGGGCGTCCTTTTCCCTCTTCTGGCTCCAGCTGAGGTCGCCTAAGTTGTGTTGAGAGGTGGAGCTCACTCTTGACACTGCTGATTTCCTGTAATGTTTAGAAAATTCACAAGTTCACTTGTGTTAATTTTAGTATGGACGCTGGTGGGATAACAGTAACATGGTATTTCATGTTACCCCATCACATATTTTTAGTGTCTTCCCTTCCCTTCCATTTTCTCATCCTTTAACATCTTAATGCTTACGTGTACAACCCACAGAAATTGCCCTCCTACCCCTAACGGGCTCCTGAACCTCACGGTGAGAATTTACAGGCTACAATGCAGTTACCATACCATCAGTCTTAACTCAAATTAAAGAAAAGTAATGAAAGATTCATCTGTACTATCAATTCATCTCAGCAGACTTCACATTTCATGAAAGGCAATGTGCTTGTCCAGATCTGTGTTATTTTATGGGTTCCATATGCAGCATAAAAAGGCCCATTTTTAGAGGCATGCTATTTTAATGCATATCCATTTTATGATAATGTGTTAAGATATGGAAAATATGTATACTGTGCTTGAATTTAAATTTACCAGGTATGCCAATTTACCTGATTGTAAATTCCAAGGGGAGTTTTTGTTTTGTTTGTAGAAGAGTTAAGATGGATTTCTGAACTACACATAGTTTTAATAAAGAACAGAGAAAGCAATATAAGGTCTGACTACAGTCCTAGAAGAGAAACTATGTTCAATACCTACTTTGACTGTGAAAAATTGTATTCTAAAGGATTTTTTTTTTTTTTTAACTGCTGCTATTACACTGTAAGGATCTTAAAGACGTTTTTAGCCTTAGGAGTTTTTTCTTCTAGCTTTAAGTGTGATCATGCTAGCTGAGACTAACGGTAAAGCATCAATTTAGTATTCCTTTATCAGGGTAAACAGTTTTAGAAGAAGCAACTAATTTAGGGACACTTAGTCTTAATGCAGATACTTGTGAGTAACATTATTTAAATGTTACTGATTGGCCTATTCATAGGCTTGCCCTGGATCTTCTGAAGGATTAGTTTAAAATGTAGCTTCTCTTGGCAAGAGCAGGAGTATTTAGACTGAGTTATTTACTGGGTAGTATGAAAAAGCTATCCTAGAATGGCACAATTTTCATTTTGGCCTGATTAAGCAATTTGAAATAAGAGCAACTCAACTAAATTCCTGTTTTGCCATTTCTTATTAGTGGAATTTCCACTAGATCAATATTGTCAGCACACTTAGCATTGCCATTTTGGACTGGTGGATGGTGTGAAGCACACAATTTGTATAGATTTGAAGGACTGTGTGTGTGTGTGTGTGTGTGTTTTTTTCCTTTCTATCTGCCCATTGTTTTGTTGACATAACCAGTGTTTAATGTGGATAGAAATCTGCTTAATTTTGTTTTAATGATGTGTTTTTGTCAAGAAGCTTTTTAGAATGTTATTTAGTCTCTGCAGCATGCACACTGTGGAAGAGTAGGGTTTGTTCATGCCCTTCTTAGTTTCTGGTAGGAAGTCTATTTTGGTACAATTATACTTTTACTTGACAATGGTGCAGCATTTATTTTTTGACTTTACGTATTTCAGAAGTGGGATGGGCTTTGGTTACTCTTATTATACATGTTTACCCCAGTATTACAGCTTGGAGTTTATTTACATTTGTGGAAATAATATGATGGACTCTAAAAAAAAGCTCTTTGGGCCGCTTTGAGAAAAAGGTAAATTGAAAACAGGTATAACTCCAGCGACCTCAATTTCCCTTTGAAAAAGGAGTGGAGAGGCTAAATGTTGACGCAAAAGCCAAGTAAGATAAGAGTAACCATACATCTTTATGGGATTATTAGTTCTTATGTTGTAGTTTTGTAAGTCAGCCTTGTAGATAGGCTGAGACTATGCATCTGAAGCTACCACAATTTGTAGAAAGCTGTGACTACTGGGAGTAGGGTACTTACTAAAAAATTTTATGGTGGCTTTTCTTTAAACTATAAGATTAGAAAGTGTACGTTGCATATCTTTCAAGGCTAAATTCAAACTTGAGAAATTAAAACCAAAATCAAATTTGAGAAATTAAAACTTTTGCAATTCCTTTTATGTAGCCTAAACTCTACAGATCTGTAATTGAAGATGTAATTGAAGGCGTACGGGACCTATTTGCTGAAGAAGGTGTAGAGGAACAAGTTTTAAAAGACTTGAAGCAGGTTTGTAGACAATACAAGTTTCTCTTCCTGTCTTTTGTTGTTTTTTCAGCTAAAACTGGTATGGTTCTAATCCCTCAATTATAGTATGCTACTTACCCATTTATCATGGTGTTAACTGACAATTTAATTAAAAAACTTAAAAAATGATAAATATGCTAATAATATTTTCAAAAAGTTTTTTTTTCTTTTCTATGCAGCTCTGGGAAACCAAGGTTTTGCAGTCTAAGGCAACAGAAGACTTCTTCCGAAACAGCGTCCATTCACCTCTGTTCACCGTTCAGCTGCCACACAGCTTGCACCAAACATTGCAATCAACAGGTTGGATACAGTTAGTAAATTCGTAGTACTATTTGTATCTTCAGAACAAATTCTCATTTGGTGGTGTTTTTTTTTTGAGACAGAGGCTTACTTTATCACCCTCGGTTGAGTGCTGTGGCTCACAGCAACCTCCAGCTCCTGGGCTTAGGCGATTCTCTTGCTTCAGGCTTGTAAGTAGCTAGGACTACAGGGGCCTGCCACAATGCCTGGCTATTCTTTTTGCTGCAATTTGGCTGGGGCCGGGTTGGAACCTGCCACTCTCAATATATGGGTCTGGCATCCTACCCACTGAGCCATAGGCGCCACTCTTGGTGGTGGGGTTTTTTTTTAAGAGAGAGTCTCAAGCTGTCGTCCTAGGTAGAGTGCTGTGGTGTAATAGCTTACATAACCTCCAACTCTTGGCTCAAGTGATCCTTTTGCCTCAGTTTTTTCTATTTTTAGCAGAGACAGGAATCTCGCTTTTTGCTTAGGCTGGTCTTGAACCGTGAGCTCAAGCAATCCACCCTAGTGGTTTTTAATTAGAATGGTGTTCTTAAAGTTGAAGTCATCATGTAAACATTTCCATTATATGAGGACAGTATAAATCATCACCATGTACTTACTGATTAAAAAAAACCTAGGTTAGACAAACTAGTTTTTATTTTAAATATTGAATTCCATAAAGGTGATAAGCTTTACTTTAGAGGAGTAAGTTACATAGTTTGAGGGATATTGGAGCACCCATTGTTTGTTTCAGAGAATTTGATTTGGTTTAGTTAAGGATTTTTTTTTTTTTTTGAGATAGAGTCACCCTTGGTAGAGTGCTGAGACAGAGTCTCACTTTATCACCCTCAGTAGAGTGCAATGGCATCACAGCTCACTGCAACCTCAAACTCTTGGGCTTAAGCGATTCTCTTGCCTCAGCCTCCCAAGTAGCTGGGACTACAGGCGCCTGCCACAATGCCCAGCTATTTTTTTTTTCCCTACAGTTGTCATTGTTGTTTAGCTGGTCCAGGCTGGATTCAAACCTGCCAGCCTTGGTGTATGTGGCTGGGACTGTTACCATTGTGCTATAGGTGCCAAGCCAGTTTAGTTAAGAATTAATCCAGCGGGTATTGCTGAAGTTGCAGAGGGAAAGGTAAGTGCTTGCATGTTTGTGCACTCGCTCTTTTACCTTTTGTGCATATTCTACATCTGTTATTGTATTAGAAGCAAAACGGAAAGTTAGCAAGAATATGGAGATTATTCATGCTGCCTTACTGTTTTGGATATATAAAATGATGGCTAGATAATGGACTGTATGCATTTTATCTTTATTTTAAAATCTGTTGAATCTAGATTTCTGCTTTTAGGGCGGTGGTTCTCAACCTTCCTAATGCCGTGACCCATTAATACATTTATTGTGGGTCGCAACCCACAGGTTGAGAAGTGCTGTTTTATGGAAGTATTTATCTGTATTATGTTTATCAGTTTAAACTGGAAAAGACTAGCTCATAAAAGATAAAACTGATCCTATTCTGTCTTTCTAGCTTTTGTTTCTTCTTTTTTCCTCTGATTCTCATGCTACTCTTGGATGTATATGTGTGTGAATATATACACACACATAAAAGTTTTATCAGGTTTAGCTGAAATTCAATAGAGTTGTGTCTGCAAGAAGTGAGGGTAGATTTTGGAGTAAACTGTCAATAATAAATAGATGGTATTTTTCATATTGGGAAAATGCACGTGAAAATTACATGTGCCAACGTGAAGAGGAAATAGTAAGGATGCTTTGTACCTCTTCTGTTACAAAATGGGAGAATTTAAGTGTGGCAGCAATTATAACTTATAAAAATCAAGTAGATTAACAATAGTGAATTACCAGACACAAGTTTTATTTAATACTGTGCTGCTGTGATTGTAATCTTGCTTTACAGTAATTAGTCATGACTGGCTTGGTGCCTGTACTCAAGTGGCTAAGGTGCCAGCTACATACACCAGAGATGGTTGGTTCGAATCCAGCCTGGGCCTGTTAAACAGCAATGATAACTACAGCCAAAAAATGGCTGGGTGTTGTGGCAGGCACCTGTGATCCTGGCTGCTTGGGAGGCTGAGGCAGGAGAATTGCTTAAACCCAGGAGTTGGAGGTTGCTGTGAGCTGTGACGCTGTCACTCTACCCAGGGTGACAGCTTGGGGTTCTGTCTCCCAAAAAAAAAAAAAAATTAGTCATGATAGTTTTTATTATTAAATTGTATATTGAAACATTTTTCATCAGTTGTTGAGTTCTTGGCTATGCTTTGATTTTTAACTTTACTGTTTTATCAGAACATCCCGTTTACTTTTGTACTTAAAGTTCTTTTGGAGTGTTTTTCTTTATTTTATTAAAAAATGTTAAAGATTTTTTTTAACTTAGGGTTGGCCTGAGATTGTGGAGGGAATGCAGGAGGAAAAGCATGGTGAACATTTCTCAGGTTCTTTGTCATTCAAAATTGCAATACTTGATTTTGCCGCAAGATGGTAATATTACCAGTGATTTAAATCACAAAATAGTCTTGCAGCTAATTTATGTGGCTGATTTTCACTTCACACCTTATTCTTAGTTGGTGTCTTAGAAATTAGAATAATGGAAATAATTACATTTAAAATAAAGCAGTTTTTATTCTCTTCTACATCATTTATAATGAAGAGGATTAAGAAGTACACATATCTTTTAAAAATACATTATAGACCTGTGCCTGTCTCTCTTCATTTCTAGGTACCTACAATGAGATTCTTGAAATAAATAGTCTCATAAAATTGAAGTACTTTTAAATTATATCTTCTCATGGTATGCTTTTAAAACTCTGATTAAAATAAACTTTCTTCTTTAACCTTTTAATCTCTTTTGATAACAAGTTCAGATGAATTCTACAATTGAATAAGTTATTTGCTTTTCTCTGTTTCAACTTAAAACTTGATTGCTCTCCCCTTTTTTTTTTTTTTGCTGTATTGTCCATTTGTTTCATAATTTCCTCTAGCTTCAATTCTGAATTTTTTTTTGGTCTTAGGACCTCTTTATCCTCTTAAAAATTAGGGACCCCAAAGAGTTTACTCAATATGTAGCTTGCAAGTATCTATTTACCTATGGATTAGAAATTAAAATGAGAAAAAAAATTTAAAATGTTGTTTTATTAATTAAAAAATTCAGTTATATGTTAACATAATAACATAGAAGAAATAACTGTTTTCCAGAACAAAAGATATTTAGTGAGAAGAGTGGCATTATTTTACTTTTCTGCAAATCTTGTTAATGTCTGGCTTAATGAGATGTACACAAATGAGCTGGATTCTCATATCTATTCCTACTTATTTATTTAAATTTTATTGTATATACTTAAGGTGTGCCACATGATGTTTTGTGATGTATATAGTGAAAAGGTGGTTATAGTCAAGCAAACTAACATGTCCATCAACCCACTCATTTTTTTAAATTGTGGCAAGAGTACCTAAAATCTACTCTTTTAGCAGAAATGTTGAGTACAGTCAGATAAAGTATAGTTACATTAGATCTCTAGACTTGTTTATCCTACATAGCTTTGACTTTGTATCCTTTGAGCAACAAGTTTCCCTTTTCTCTTTCTCTGCCCTTGGTAACCACTATTTTATTCTCTATTTCTGTGTATTTTACTTTTTTAAAAAATTTACATATAAGTAAGATCAAGCAGTACTTTTGTGTCTAGCTTATTTCATTTAGCATAATGTCCTCCAGATTCACCCATGTTGTGATGAAGGGAAGAATCGCCCTCTCTTTAAAAGCTAAATAATAATCAATTGTATATAAAACACTAAATTTTCTTTATTCATTTGTCCATTGTTGGGCACTTTGCTTTTTCTATATCTTGGCTGTTGTGAGTAATGTTGCAATGAATATGGAATTGCGGATGTCTTTATGAGATACTAATTTAATTTCCTTTGGGCATATACCTATAAAAGGGATTGATGAGTTATATGGTAGTTTTATTTCTAATTCTTTAGGAATGCTACATGGTTTTATACAAAGGCTGCAGCATTCTACATTCCCACCAGCAGCATACAAGGGTTCCCTCTTTTCTGTACCTTGTCAGCACACTTGTCTCTTTTCTTTTTGATGATAGTCATCCTAACAGGCATGAGGTGATATCTCATTTTAGTTTTGATTTGCATTTCCCTGGTGATTACTGATGTTGAGCATCTTTTCAAATACCTGTTGGCCACTTTAATATTGTCCTCAGAGAAAGATCTATTGCTTATTTTGTGATAGAATTATTTATTTTTCTGCTATTGAGTTGTGTGAATTCTTTGTATATTTTAGATATTAAGCCTTTATCAGATATATAGGTTGCAAATATTTTCTCCAAATCCATAGGCTGTTTTTTTATCTTGATTGTTTCCTTTGTTAGATGTAGTCTCATTTTTTTTTTTTTTTTTGCTTTTGTAGTCTGAGTTTTTGGTGCAATGTCCAAAAAAGTCATTGCCAAGGCCAGTGTCAAGGTTTTCCACTGTATTTTCTTCTAGGAGTTTTATGGTTTCAGGTCTTATGTTTAGGCCTTGTATCCATTTTGGCTTGATTTTTGTGTATGATGTAAAGTAAGGGTCCACTTTCATTCTTTTGCATATGAAAATTCACTTTCCCAGCACCATTTAGTGAAGGAATTATCCATTTGCTATTGTGTCCTTAGTGCCCTTGTTGATAATTTGTTGATCATATAAGGGTTTATTTCTGGGTTCTGTTCTGCTGGTCTGTATTTCTGTGTCATGTCAATACCAAGCTGTTTTTTTTTTTTTTACCCCAGCAGATTTAGGCGGTACAAGTGGTTTTTTGTTACATGGATGAGGTCAGTGGTGAGGTCAGGGCTTTTAGTGTACCCATCACCTGAATAATGTACATTGTAACAGGCATTTTTGATCCCTACCTCTCCCACCTTCCTGCCTTCTGAGTTTCCAAAGCCCACTGTCTATGATCATGTATATCCATTGTCAGCTGCCACTTATAAGTGAGTATATGTGATATTTGTTTTATATATATCTATTTGAATATATAAAATGATGGCTAAAATGATGAATATATGAATGATGGCAATTCCTGAGATACTTTACTTAGCATAATGGCTTCCATTTCCATCTAAGTTGATATGAATATATTTTCACTGTTCTGTATGACTAATATTCCATAGTGAATATATTCCACATTTTCTTTATTCATTCATCAGTTGCCTATATCTTTTCAATTGTGAATTGTGTTGTGATAAACATACAAGTGCATGTGTCTTTTGATATGATGGCTTCTTTTCCTTGGATAGATCCCCCATAGTAGAATTGCTGGATTGAATGGTAGTTCTGCTTTTAGTTCTTTGAGGAATCTTGATAATGTTTTTTGTAGAGGTCGTACTTGTTTACAATCCTACCAACAGTGTATATGTGTACCCTTTTTGCTCCATCTGTGCCAACATCTAATTTTATTTATTTGTTTATTTTTTGGGACAGAGTCTCACTTTTGTTGCCCCTGGTAGAGTGCTATGGCATCATAGCTCATAGCAACCTCAGACTCCTGGGCTCAACTGATTCTCTTGCCTCAGCCTCCTGAGTAAGCTTGGGACTATAGGCTCCAGCCACAATACCTGTTTTTTTTTTTTTTTTTTTTTAAGAGAAGAGGTCTCACTATGGCTCAGGCTGGTCTTGAGCTTGTGAGCTCAGGCAGTCCACCCACCTCGGCCTCTCAGAGTGCTGGGATTACAGGTGTGAGACACTGCCCCTGGCCTGATGTTTTTGTTTTCAATAATGGCCATTATAACAGGGTAAGATAGTATCTCATTGTGGTTTTAATTTGCAATTCTCTAATTAGTGATTTGAGAATTTTTTTCATATGTTTGTTGGTCATTTGTCTTTTTTTGAAAAATGTCTGTTCATGCTTTTGCCTATCTTTTAATGGGTTGTTTTTTTCTTCCTGATTTGTTGAGTTAATTGTAGACTCCTTTGTCAGACGTATCATTTATGAATATATGCTCTCCTTTGTAGGTTGTCTCTTTACTCTGTTGATTCTTTTGCTGTGGAGAAATGTTTTAGTTAAATTAAGTCCCATTTATTTTTATTACTGTTAGTTTTGGTTGCATTTGCTTTTGAGGTCTTAGCCATAAATTCTTTGCCTAGGCCAGTGTCCAGCAGAATTTTTCCTGTGTTTTCTTCTAGAATTTTTATGATGACAGGTCTTACATTTTAGTGTTTAATCTGTCTTTAGCTAATTTTTGTGTAGTGAGAGATAGAGATTCAGTTTCGTTTTTCTGCATATGGTTCTCCAAATTTCTCAGCAACATTTACTGAGTAGGAGATCCTTTTGCTAGTGTGTGTTTTTGTCTGCTTTATAGAAAGATCAGTTGGTGGTAGGTATATGGTTTTGTTTCTGGGTTCTCTATTCCATTGATTTATATGTCTACTTTTATACCATGCTGTTTTGTTTATTAAAGGCTTATATAAATTGAAATTGGGTAATAGGATGCCTTCAGATTTATTCTTTTTGCTTGCGATTGCTTTGGCTATTTGGGCTCTTTTTTGATTCTTATGAAATTTAGGATTGTTTTTTCCAATTCTGTGAAAAATGATGTTGGTATTCTTGATAGGTATTGCATTGAATCTATAGATTACTTTGGGCAGAAGGATCATTAACAATATTGATTCTTCTAATTCAAGAGCATGGGATGTTTTCCATTTGTATCATCAGTGATTTCGTAGTTAGATCTTTCATCTCCTTGGTTAAGTATATTCCTGAGGGTTTTTTTTTTTTTTTTTTTTTTTGCGGCTTTTGTAAATGGTATTGAGTTTTTGATTTGATTCTCAGCTTGGCTCTTAAAGGGTATACAAATGCTACTAAGTTGTGTTCATTAATTTTATGATCAGAAACCTTACTAAATTTATCAATACTAAGAGATTTTTGAGGAGTCTTTAGGGTTTTCTAGATATAAGACGATCACACCATCAGCAAACAGGGATTGTTTGACCTCTTTTTTGATTTGGATGCCCTTCCTTTCTTTGTTTTGCCTGACTGCTCTGACTAAGACTTCCAGTACTGCATTGAATAGAAGTAGTAAACATGGGCATCCTTGTCTTGTTCCAGTTCTTAAGGGGAATGCTTTTAACTTTTTCCCATTCAATATGATGTTGGTTTTGGGTTTGTCACATATAGCTTTTATTATTTTGAGTATGTTCTTCCTATTTTTTTTTTTTTTTTGGTTGTTGTTGAGGGTTTTTAATCATGAAGAGATACTAGATTTTGTTGAATGCTTTTTCTGCATCTATTTTTATTTTATTTTATTATTTTTTATTGAATGTTAACTATGTACATTGATACTCTTCTGGGGTACAGTGTGGGGTTTTCACATGCATTCTGAAATACTTCCATCAAACTGTTCAACACAGCCTTCATGTCATTTTCTCAGTTATTGCTTTAAAATGTGCACATTCTACTCTTAGAAAGATTCACCTGTACCCCTATAAGACAAACCTCAAAAGTAATCCCTCCAAACCCCCTCCCTCCTCCCATTCCCTCCCCTTCTCCCTCCCCCCTCTGCATGTTCTTAGGCTATTTGGTTATTTTTCTGCATCTATTGAGGTAATCATGTGGTTTTTGTTTTTAATTCTATTCTGTGATGAATCACGTTTATTGATCTGTGTCTGTTGCATCATTCTTGTGTCCCTGGGAGAAACCCACTTGATTGTGGTGACTTATTTTCTTGATATGCTGTTGGATTCATCTTGCTGGTATTTTCTTGAGTATTTTTGCATGTATGTTCATGAGGGATATTGATTTGTAGTTTTATTTTTTTGTTGTGTTCTTTCTAGCTCTGGTACCTGGTTGATACTGGCTTTGTAGAATGAGTTAAGGAGGATTACCTCCTTTCCAGTATTATAGAACAATTTCAGTAGGGTAGATACTACATCTTCTTTGTGAGTCTGATAGAATTTGGCTGTGAACTCTTCTGGGGCAGAGCTTTGTGTTGTTGTTGAGAGATTTTTTATTGGTTCATTCTCACTACTTGTTATTGGTCTCTTTAGGATTTCTATTTCTTTCTGATTCAAACTTGGGAGATTGTGTTCCAAAAAGTTATAAATTTCCTCTAGGTTTTCTAGTTTGTGTAGATAGAGATATTCATAGTAGTCTCAGTTGATCTTTATATTTCTGTGGTATTAGTTGTAATGTCTCCTTTTAAATTTCTGATTGAGCTTGTTTGAATCTTCTTCTTTTCTTGGATAATATTGCTAGTGGTCTATTGATTTTGTTTATCTTTCCAAGAACCAGCTTTTCCTTTCATTGGTCCTTTATATTTTGGGGGTCGGGGTTCAATTTCATTTAGTTCTGCCTTGATTTTTATTATTTCTTGCTGCCTTCTTGCTTTGCATTTGGTTTGTTCTTGTTTTTCTGGGAACAATTTTATTTCTCCTTTCACTTATGAAACTTGGTTTTGCAGTATACAAAATTCTTGGCTGACAGTTATTTTGGTTAAGAATTCTAAAGATCCTTTCTGGCTTGTACAGTTTCTGCTGAGAAGTCTGCCATTAGTCTGATAGGGTTTCCTGTATGTTACTTGATGCTTTCATCTTGCAGTGTGGAAGAGTTTCTCCTTCACTTTGACTTTGGCTAGACTGATGACTATGTACTTTGGTAATACCCTACTTGCAGTGAATCTTGCATGAGTTTGATGACCTTTTTGTATTTGAATGTCTAAATCTCTAGACAAATGAGGGAAGTTTTCTCTTATTATTCCTGCAATTTTTCCATGCTTTTTGCCTTTTTTCTTCCTCAGGAATGCTTATGATTCTTATATTTGGCCATTTTACATAATCCCATATTTCTGCGAGACTTTGTTCTTTCCTCTTGATTCTTTTTTCTTAATTTTTGACTGACTGGGTTAATTCAAAAACCTAGTCTTCAAGCTCTGAAATTCTTTCTGTTTGGTTTAGTCTGTTGTTAAAACTTTCCACTGTATTTTGAAATTTCCTAAATGACTCTCTTATTTTCTGCAGTTCTGTTATGTTTTTATTTAAATACCTATTTCTTTAGTGGATTTTTCATTCATGTCCTGAATCTTTTTTTTTTTTTTTTTTTGCTTTCTTTGCATTGGTTTTCAGCTTTCTTATTGATCCCACTGAGTTTATTTGTGATCTATATTTTGAATTACATATGCGGTATTTTAAAATTTTTTTTTGGTTGGAGTTCATGGATGGAGAGCATTTGATCCTTTGAGGGTGTCAAAATAGCTTATTTTTTTCTTCTATAAATTTCAGATTATTATGAGTATACAGATATTTTGGTTACATGAATGGCTTTTGTACAGTTTGAGTCAAAGTTATAAGTGGGATATATCCTCACTAAGGATATAAGTTATATATCCTCACCTGGATAGTATGCATTGTATTTGTTAGGTTTTTTTTTTCTTTTTTTTTTTGAGACAGAGCCTCAAGCTGTCCCCCTGGGTAGAGTGCCGTGGCATTACAGCTCATAGCAACCTCCAACTCCTGGGCTCTAGCGAGTCTCTTGCCTCCGCCTCCCAAGTAGCTGGGACCACAGGCGCCCGC